>MU394055.1:966537-1115567 GCA_022578605.1 Camillea tinctor
CAAACAACCCACAACACAAACAACACCACCCCCCCCACCCCCCCCCACCCACCCAACCCCCCCCCCCCCCCCCCCCCCCCCCCCCCCCCCCCCCCTTTTTCTCGTATGTAATAGCTTACTTAGACGGTTCCGTTTTCCCACAGGGCGACGACAAGCTAAGCGATTGGATCGCATTTGGTTCTGGTAACGACGAGAAGCGTTGTCGCGAGATCCAGGCCAGCATCGTGTTCATGTGGTTCCTGTTTGGCGCGTTTGCCGGCACCCTCTTCTTCACTTACCGCGAGTTTCGGCGAGGCAGCGGTTCTATCGGTGGCCCTAGCATGTCCCAGATCGGCGTGTAGAGCAGTGAGGGAACCGAGGACAGTGGCTGGGCATACTTACAACTGCCACTTCTGAGAGGCTATGGCTTAGCGGACGATTGGTGGTAAGGACAACGACGATGATGATGATGATGACGACGATGTTGGTAATACGAAGTAAGGGGAACGACGGGTTTGTGTTTTCGATTCTACGTGCTGGTAACGAGTGATGTATAGACTACACTACGCTGGGGTCAGCGAGGCGAAGATGGCGTGACTTTGGCGTTGAGAGGGAACTGAGAGTTTTGGAGGTTATCATGTCTCTGAGTTTTGTATGTTCGATGAAGGGTGAATAGGCGTGCAAGAGGTATGGATGAGCCTGGTGATCACCTTAGTCTCTGTGGGAACCTTATGACTGTTCTTTTTTTTCTTATACGGGGAGACGCAATGAGATACCACTTCAATTCGCAAACATAGACTCGTCTGGGCAGTCTAGCGGCCGAAAGCTTATTTCGTCTATTCGCCACATTCATGTATGTAGATAAAATACACGGATGCTGTGCCTATAGGGCATAGCCAATATGATTCTTCAGTTTGCTTTAACCCCTCGCGGTGCTTTAAAGGCGCCGGGTGTGAGAAAGAACTTTTCATGAATATTGAAGAAACCCTCCTATGAAACAATCGATTAAAAGGCCAAACGGTTATGATTCATTTTCGAATATTCGAACACTATCAATTAGGTACGCCCTTTTAATATACAAATCCCATATCTTACTACCTCAGGCACCTATAGAAGAATAAGGATATAATCTAAGGCTAGGTTAAAAAGGGGGGCTGAAAAGAGGGAGGTGGATTAATCACATCACGTCTACTCAGGCTCTCTTAGTCAAATATCAATGCGTTTGAAGCCTTCGGGAAATTCTTTGGGTATCATTATTATTATGAGCTACGCAACTACGCGGAATCTCTCTGGAGCATTCCCTCTTCTCCGAATTTTCTAGGAGTGACATTATTAAGTACATGATTGTTTGTTGATAGGTAGAACCGTCAGCCTGTGACGATCAGAACTATCTATAACCGAGCGTAAATCTTTCTTGCGGGCATCTCATGATTTCGACTCCTCTACCAACACGATATCATCTTCGCGACCTAGGGTGGGCGACGAAGGAATCGGCACACCTTCGTCATCATGATTGTCGCCTGGTTGGCTGTTCGTCGTCGTAGATACGTTCTTCTTGTCGAATTGTTGCGTGACATCCACGCCAGTCTCTGTGTAGTAGTCCCGGACCTTGCCCTCGTATATGTCGACGAGCCTGATAGACCTCTCATCCGCTTCCAGGTCATCGGTAGAGTGCACCTCCTCGTCCGTAAGCCACATGTTCTGCATCTGTGCCGCATGCTCCCACGACCTAGTTACCTTAACACCGCCATTAAAGAGTCGAAAGAACCGGAAGAGCCCAAGCTGGTTGTTCGCATCGACCTCCTTGGCACACGACGTCTTCGCTATAGCCACCGCGGTGTCGTGCGCCGCCTGGTACGTCGCGTCGGGCTGGCGTAGTAAACGGAAGAACGACTTGTGCTCCCGCAGCACGAACGCCATGACCTCGTTGACGGCCCTCGCCATGACGGCGCGGCGCAGGTGCCTTACCGCAACATGGGGCGAGAAGAACCCCTCGGCATGCCGGAACTCGCGGCATGCGTGCCCGATCGCCCTCGTCTCGTGCGTGATCTGGTGGCACCGCACCTGCAGGTAGTCGTGCCAGAGCGCCATCGGCTCCCGCCACCCGTACTGCCGCCCCGCCACGTCGATCACGATCTCGTGCCCCGTCTTCAGCGTCGCCACGAATACCCCGTGCGTCTCGAGCATGCTGTACACCGGCCCGTAGCCCCGCCCCACCCGCACCGGCGCCGTGCTCGCGTACCCGAACGCCGCGTTCTTCGGCCGGAAGTGCACCTCCCGGATATGGGCGCACTGCGCTGGTAGCGTCAATCTCGTTAGTACCTCCTGCTTAAGATGCGAAAACTAGATCGGAGACTTACTGCGAATGAACATGTTGAGAAAGCTCCTGCCGGCGGACGTCGCCTGCGTCTGGTGCGGGCCGCGGATGTCGTACAGCGCCGCCGCAGCATGATCCAGGTCGTGGAAGCGGTCCCTCTCGAACGGCACCACCATGGAACCGCCGCGCAATATGCGCTCTAGGCAATTGCTCCGGGCAACGTGCACGATCCCGTCCTCATCGGCGCAGATCGTATCCACCGGCCCGTTGACGTACGTGGCCTCCGCCACGGCATCGTACAGATCGCGCACCAGCCGCGCCGCGCGGTGGAACCGCCGCAGCGGCTGGCACACCTCCCGGTGGTAGCACATGTCCGCGGCCTGGCACCCCACGCTGCAGTAGAACGTCACCACCACGGGGTGGCCCCCGCCCTCCGTGATGAGGCACCGGTCGCACCGCAGAGCCGCCGGCCGCGTCCCGCACTTCGCGCACTGCTGGTGGTTCGACCTGTGCTCGTACAAGTACCGGCAGCGCTCCGGGAACCCGGTGCCCCGCGGCCGCCCCCGCTGGTCCGGCCGCTCCCCGTCGCGCCGGCCCTCCAGGATCCACTTCAGCAGCGCCAGGTACCGCGCCCGCGGCCGGGTCGCCGCCGTTACGGGCTTGGCGGGCTGCTCGATGGCGAAGGGCGCGAGACACACTTTTAGGTGGTGCTCCGCTGGGGAGTCACGGTCCTGCTGCACCTGGTGGGCGAGCTCCCAGACGCTGAGCGCGAGCGGGTCGTGCGTGGGTTGCTGGGGCTGCGCTTGCAGGTATTCGCTTAGGGCGGTGGCGACTATGGTGTTGCGGAGACGGGTGTCTATGATGTCCTCGTGCAGGCTTGAGAGTTTGCCGAAGAGGGTGTCGATGGGTTCCATCGTGATAGCTTCCATTGTGGTAGTTCGGTATACAAGGAAGAGTGATCAAAAGGGGGGTTCGTCTCTCTACTTGGCAAAGATGCTACAAGTCAGTACCCGATAAGTAGGTAACCGCACAAATAAAATGCTCTTGCCATGGGTGCAAATCATAACTAAAAATTAAAATAGCAAAAGGAGATGGGATAATAAGCCCAAGACAGGAATAGACGCACTGAGGATATTACCACGGATAACCGAGTGGCTGTATTCTGTTGGTGCCACAAGGAGTAGTGACCCCTAATCAGTTGCAGTTGCGAGGAGTGACCAATAACAGACAGATCCGTGGATGGGAATAATATGGCCAGTCGATAGGAAGAGAGAAACTTCGTATGGTGA
Source organism: Camillea tinctor (assembly GCA_022578605.1). NCBI lineage: Eukaryota > Fungi > Ascomycota > Sordariomycetes > Xylariales > Graphostromataceae > Camillea > Camillea tinctor. The sequence goes on from MU394055.1 coordinate 970,123, forward strand.
CATTAGCATTATGGTGTGTGGTACAGAAAGCGATTGTATGCTGGATGGGAAGAATTCACTACACCGATGCTTTGATATGCGGGGGGACGAAATGGGAAAAAGGAGGGTAGAATTTGAGAAAGATAAATAGAACTACCTTGAGAAAGAAATATGTACTATGTACATAGCACGATGTCGAGCTCGATAAACAATATGAAGTACAACACTGCCCGAGTTGAGACGTTGTTATTGTCGCCGTTGCTAGGGAGGTAGATACAATTGCCCATAGCAACTGCAAAGCTGCACCCTTTTTTTCCAACTTCAAGTCACATAAAGTGTATTGACATAACATTAAATGACTTCTATGAGGAAAGAAGAAGATGATGAAGTGCCAAAAGAAAAAGTAAAAGCAAAAGAAGCCATCTTATATTAATCACAACAGTGCACCAACAGATAATAGTGTAAGTTGTATAATTTCGTCTTACTTCGAAATCCTCCTCACGGATATCTAAATAACTACATGCTCACAAATGTAAGATTCCAAGGCCACAGCTTTATCGTAAAAGATTGCATCAATATTATACAGTGAGTAATATAATTTGGATTCAGATACTCGTCATATATTCTAGCTGTTGTCCAAGGTAAAGTCTATAAAAAGATTGTATGCCTACTTATGTATGTAACATGTAATATATCTTAATCTACCTAGGTATTCATGATGTTTTAGAGTAAACTACACTATATATACATACACTAAAAAGGTTTCTACCTAATTTAGTTCCTCCTATTCATTTGAAAATGGGAATATATTGCCTAGTGTAACTAAGAAAGAACCCTTATATAACTCTAAGAGGATCAAAGCAAAGAATGTTGAAGTTGAACAAAGATCAAGATGCTGATATCTTTCAATTATAGCATTGAACTTGTACGAGGCTCAGAAGCACCATTTCTTCTATCCTCCTTAATGATATCTGCTGCCTTCTCCGCGACAGCGTACACCGTAGTCTGGATATTGCCAAGGGGCTCGAGCGGGAATATACTGGCGTCGACAATCCGCAGATTCGCAGTGCCGTAGACCTTCAGACGAGCATCGACAACGCCTCCCTGCTCGCGGGGCCGCATGCCGCAGCTGCCCGAGGGGTGGAAACACGAGACGGTGTAGTCCCTCACGATCTTTCGCGCACTCTCGAGGTCGTCGGCCACGATGTCGGGGATACGCTTCAGGTTGGGGTCGACCACATCACGGAGAGGCGGCGTATCGACGATGCGCTCGACGAATTGCACACTGCGCGCCAGGATCTCTAGATCCAGCGGGTGCGAGCAGAAGCGCGGGTCCCACTCCGGCGCCGCCGCCGGGTCCGCCGACACCGCGTGCACCGATCCCCGGGAGAACGGATGGTTAAGCAGCGTCATGATACCCACGCAGTCATACGGCACCTTCGACTCAAACATCTCGCCCAGCGTGTCCGGCCGCGCCGTCACCGTCAGCGACCCCGGGAACAGCATGTGCTGCACCGCCGGCGCCTCAGGCGTCTCGAGCAGCTCCCTCAGGAGCCCATACTCCCTCTCCCGCGCCGTGGATCCGCGATTCAGATGCCTATCGAACAGCGCCTTCCGGCTCTCCGAGTTCATCACCCCGCCCCGATCCGCCATCGGCACATACGCCGCGCTAATCCCCATACTCCCCAGCGGTCCGCTGCGCGTGTTCGCGTACTTGTCAGCCGCGGCCTGGAAGAGCCGCGGGTCGCGCAGCGCGTCCCGCGACGGCACCCCCGCGCGCACCGGGAACAGCTGCGCCGTCATCAGGTGGTCCTGCATGTGCTCCCCGACGCCGGGGCTGTCGACCACGACCGGCACGCCCAGCTTCTCGAGGCGCGTGCGGCTGCCGATGCCCGACAGCTCGAGGAGCTGCGGGGACCGCAGCGCGCCCGCCGCGAGGATCACTTCCCGCTTTGCGGCGAGCGTGCGCACGCGCCCGTCGGGGCCGCGCACCTGGACGCCGGTCGCGACGGCGTGGTCGGCGTGGCGTACGGTCACGATTTTCTGCGCGGTGGTGCCGGTCAGGACGGTGAGGTTCGGGCGCGCGGCTACGGAAGACGTGTAATAGGCCGTCACGGCGGAGCTCCGGGTGCGGTTTGCGGGGTCGATGCTCGACGGGTTCTGGAATGCGCCGACGGCGCTGCCGGCCCGCGGGTCGGTTTTCATTTCCAGCCCTAGGGCGGCGAAGGTCTTGAACCAGCTGGCGCTCACGTCGCTGTACTCGTCATCGTACGAGAATTGAACGGGGCCGTCGCCCGAGAGATCCGCCTGGTAGTAGCTCAAGCCGCCCAATTTCTCGCGCACCCCTTTACTAGGGGCTTGCGTCGTAGAAAACTTTTTGAAGTAAGGGCGGAGATCATCGAAGGACCATCCCTCGTTGCCAAGTTTGCCCCAAGAATCAAGATTTTGACGAGATGGGAACATGGCCATTAGGAAGTTCGTGAGTGAGCTGCCACCGAGAACTTTCCCGGTATCCTGCCTTAGATGGCGGTTCTTGAGCTGTTCCTACAAATTTCAGGCAAGTTAGCGACTATGGACATGTACGTATTAATGTGTTAGGTATATATAGGATTTACCTGTGGTACCGACTTAAATGGCCATATGAAGCCATCGTGAGTGTATGCGCTCGGGATGAGGCCTGGGGTTGTGAGAGATGGATTGGTTCTCTGGTCGGTGCCAGCCTCAATGACAAGAACATGAACATCGGCATCTTCACTTAGGCGGGCAGCCACAACTAGCCCAGATGTTCCGCCCCCAACAACGATATAATCAAAGGCCTCGCTCATGGTTAACTGTAGCTTTATAGGGACGATGTCTTATTTTCAGTACTGGGTTAAAAACACAAAGGGGGGAGGAGAACTAGGAATGTTCTACATATTGTAATCTAGGTTGGGCAGCCCTTTCCCTAAGTGTTAGGTCAATCTGACAAGAATATGAGGCGACAGATCATAACTCATCCGCAGGATCGTCCAACAGTCTCGGCAGTGTTACTATATACGATTTCCACCGGGGGCCGAACTTGTAGCACTTGTGGTTCAGTGTTACCAACAGCAAGCAAGGCGTAATGCGTTGCATCCAACAGTTTGTAGTATGCCATGTGCGTTGGTACTCAATCTTAGGTTATCTTGTTCGTTAACGTATGCAGCGTTGCGGTCGGGGATTATATCCTTGGTAAACGCGCATGTCAGACGACCCAGTAAGAGAATTTACCCTCATAACCTTTTTTGTCAGGGACTTCCAGGGGATACCTTCGGATGGCAACCACTGAAACTCCAATTCATCATCGAATGATATTCTCTAGGAATGAATTCCAATTACTACTTAGGACCTTTTTGTGTGCCCGTAGGTCCATGTTGTCATCAAATGTTATCTGTCATAGTAAGTCCTCAGGAGCTGCTCCGGTCCTGCCTCGGTCCGCCCGGACCGAGAGTGGGACTAAATAATTGCACATATTACTTAGAACATATTATGAAGAGCTGACCTGACCAAGAACAATCTAAAAATAAAATGACAAAGTTAAAACATCATAGATTTATTTGCTAAGAACCAGACTCTGTGGGTCAATATAAAGAGGTCCTATCTGGAGGTCCTATCCCACCTCTCTCTCCGCATCCATGAACATTCCTACGTATATAGATGTAGCCGTCTATTCTCAGTTAATATTTCTCACCATTTATAGTTTATTTAGCCTTCGGATTTATACTCTCTATACACAGGATCGGAACTGCCCCGACGTACTTTGCCACCTTGTTACGTATTACGTCAGGCGATGTCATATCTTATAGTTGCGCTTAGCTGACTCGGCTTCAATCATGCTTAAATGGACTGAGTCCTTCAGTAAGTACTCGCTGTTCATATTGTTGTGGGGACTAGGAGAACTAGGGACCACATCTCTGTGTATATATAGTTTGCGATGCATTACAAGTTTGCGATAGTTTCTTTCATTATCATGGCAGGTTGGCGTTACTATACAGATTAGATCAATACATTCCTTTGCTTTTCGACTCTTTTATCTCAAATAAACAGTATGATGGTTGGGTGTCGTAGACTAGGGACCACAGTCCCTAGTCCCTCACAGCCTCATACAGCTGTTGGTAGGGGGTCTCCTCTATCTCCAGTTCAATATCGATTGACATGCCTTGAGTCCAGCGGTTATGAGTGGGGGCTTGCCTATCAAACTTGAGACGGAAACCAAAGAAACTTTCTAGAAAGCCGCTAGAAACTCTCGAGACAATGGACGTTCGATTGGAAGGTCTAGACCTGTTAAGACCTGGTAAAGTTGCAATGGACTTAAGGATAGAGTTTCGCCGGTGAAGACCTGTTCGATCTTTGGTAACCCAGTTGCAGTATTATATCCAATCACTTTGTCCCATACAATAGGATGTCTTTAGTTTACGACGACCAGGTTCGAAACTACTGGATCCTATAAGGTGGGAAGTTGGTCGTGAATGGTAGAAGGCCACCAGATCCTGAATCTGTGGTCACATTATGTTATAAAGGTTTTATCATCTGATACAACTATACCCATAAGTAATCTGGAAGCTATTTCTTCAGTCTGCAATAATAGGTGAATAAGATACCTACATCCGTATCGTTATATAGTAATACTAGAAGAATATCTATACACACTATATATACTACTTCTCTGAAATATTAGAGTCTTTGCATCTGCTTCCCCCCCGCCCCCCTTCTTTTTGTTTTATTAAGGGAAAAGGTCTTAATAAAATATATATTATTACATACAAGTAAGCCACCCTAGAAAACCTTATCAATGTAGGTATTAAAAAGACGAGTACTTTCAAGACAGGAGCGGTATACTTGCGGAATCCATGCTACTCAAAAGGTTTGTTAATACATGAGACAAAGCATAAGACAAAGTATAACTATGAATGCCTATTTGATGTAACTTTTTACTCGTCGCTATGTTTTCTCTAGTATTAAAAGATACCACGATGAACAGGTATAAATCGAGGTTCAGAACCACCCATTATAGGTACAGGATATATCAGTTACATATTATCTACATATACATCATTCGATTAGCATGATTAGAGTAATTTGTGAATATATGACTGTGTAGGTACTTAACCTAGTATGCTACATAGGTATATCTACGTCAATCGGTACCTAATGTTGAGAGTCTATTTTTAAACCCCTGCATGTTCGATCTGCTGTGTAGCCATGTGATAGTGGATCTATACGTTTATGATCCGATGAATGTTACCCCTCCTCGACAAGGCTTGGTGATGGACATAAGTAGTATAAGTCCTAGGTAGATGATTGACATTGCGGGTATTTTTTTAATAGATATTATTGACGTTGTTCGAGAGAGGTGAAATGCTAATATATGTAACTACCTAGGTACCTAGGTAGGTATTTTATGTTATACTTTTTGGAAGCATAAAACGATGACATAGATCAATAAAACCGCTGTTAACCATTATCTCAAGGAACCTTACGAACGTGCTGTGAGAACTCAAATGTATATAAGTACCTTTTGCAAGTAACCTTACATACACTGCCCACCGAAGAGATACATTCTTCAATGTTCGTAGTACACAATGTCATGGATGCTGGGTCCACCTTGCCTGTATCGGTAATACTTCGGGGTCGGGGGGTCGGGACGTAAGGTTTGCATCACTGTGCAGCGCATAGTGCAGCAGCTAAAGTCAGGACCCGCCAATTATGAAATTTTACGAGTCAAGAGCTCTCTTTGAGCTCAATCATAACTTGAACCCGAACTTATACATCGCGGTAAGTCTTCCACCACCTGTCCATATGCCAACCAGATAAAGAAGAATAAACAGATCCTCAACTTAAACCTCAATATACCCAATCATAGTGGATTTACCTAAATTAAACATCTGACACAACTACTTTGGGCTACAGGACGGACATAGGACCAGACGGAATCACCGGTTGCTGACAGCCACGACCACAGCTACGGGCCACGAGACATCCGAAGCTTCTCGATTGCAGTTTTTGCAAACACTCCGATCGCTCATGTCCGACGCTCCCATACAAGTTTCCCTCCAAGCCTAGTCTAGCTCATCCAACCCAACTAGTACAAAATCGATCCATTCGAAATGCTCCGCACATATTTGCGCTCTTTAAAACCTCTTCTGCCACCGTCGAGACCGGGGCGGATAGCATCTGAGCTGGGAAGACAGATACCTAGCCGGTCTTTTTTCACCCAGATACAATCCAATCTAAGATCACCGACCTCTTCAAAAGCCTCACAGCAACTCCTTACCACGCGGACCCGAGTATCCAATGCGCTGAAGAAACCCAGCGCATCTCCATTACGAGCGACCCGACGGTCTTTCCACAACACTTCGCGCGCACGAAATTCTAAGCCAAATGCTAGAAAAACCAACGCAGACGAACCCCAAGGGCTATCAGCCAGACTAAAAAAGCTATCAAGAGAGTACGGATGGTCAGCTCTCGGGGTTTATCTTTCCTTGAGTGTATTGGACTTTCCCTTCTGCTTCTTGCTCGTGCGCATAGTCGGAACCGATAGGATAGGTCAGTGCCGGTTAGTTCAGTGGTGGTGAAACTATTTCTGACCGAAAAAATAGGCGAGTTTGAACATCTAGTGGTTTCCAATGTGAAGAAGTTGATTCCTGAGTCTGTCCGAGAAAGATGGCACGAATACCGCAAGGCCCTCAAGGATGCTGAGCAGGAGCATCTGGGCAACGATAACGTTAGCGAGCACGTTGAGATGGCCGGATGGGGGGTTGAAGAAGCTGAGAAGAGGAATAAGGCAGAAGCCAGTGAGTATCATCTATCCAGCTACCTGGTTAATACTTGATATTTAGTCGCTACTAACCACCTTAACTATAGGTCTCGGGACTCAACTGGCTCTTGCTTATGCCATCCACAAGAGCTTCATCTTCATTCGGGTCCCCCTCACCGCCGCAGTCACCCCGAAGGTAGTGAAGGTCCTACGATCGTGGGGTTGGAATATTGGCAAGAGACGAAGCAAGCCATCATAAGGGCTCGCCGATCACGACCGACAAACTCGGGTATCCATGTCGTATAAAAGAGCCAACTAATGCAACGTAACAGCAACTTGGATGTAAGAACAGTGTACGAAGGGCTGGAAAAAGTTATAGATGCACTCCACATAGACTACTAGTAATTACCGGCTTTCACGTCCCACGACTCCAGTCTCACCTTCACGTCCACTCCGAGCTGGATATCAAGAATGTCGCTAAGAGCTTGATTAAGTTTTACTGCATGTAGGAGACCGATCAGACTTCAACTAGGTCAAACCTGACAAAAGCCACCCATTCATTACTAATTAACGTTGATGCTGGTAAATCCGCATCGCCGTTGCCCCCGTGCTTCCAACGCATAGGTTCGGACATGGAATTATGTAGCCAGCACAGTATTAAAGTTCATGGGAGGCCGTTGAGAACCCTGGAAGTAAACATTGATATGCAGTGATAAAGAGGTACCTAGGTACCTAACAATCAAAGTTTGGTGCCACGCCCATTCCGGTATACCTACAACAGAGTTATTGCCAAGATTAATTATAGACCTAAGGTTATTAGGTTACTCTTCGGTTCTTAATTGCTTAAAGTTCATATTGTCTCCCTTCTTGGGTACTCACTCACCCTTTACGAGTCTTAAGGTTCAAGTGGTTTCACAATAGCTGCGATTGTATATCACTAAGTGCTGTCAACAAGACCGTCGTCCCCTAAATCGGGTCGGATGTTGCGGTAGAAACCTGACCACGATATCCTACGGCGGAGTTTACCATCGTGGCAAAATATTGATACAAGATTTTTCTGACGGCTATCCCGTAAAATCTTGTGAAAGACTCACATTTAAGTTTCTTTTTTTTTTCTTTTTTTTTTTTCCTTTTTTTTTCCGTACGCAGACCTATGGTGTTGAACACCATATCGATCTTGCTGTAATATTGACATCCCTTTATTATATTCTACGACCCTAGCTGCAACGTTTGTTGTGATTTAAAACACCACTATGAAACAGACAAATTATCATGCACGCCCGATAAATATTATATGAATGTGGCGTTATACTTTAATGAGCTCCAGCTTATCTAAAATATCTCCCGTCTGGCACTCTGCTGGTCGGAGTGTGTCGAGACCTGCTAACGGAGATGGGCCAACCGTCAATGGGTAAACCTGGACAAGTCGTCTACATCGTAATCCAACCCGTGAGAGACAGGCTACAGCATATTATAGCCACCACCACCCGAGCGTAACGGATTAGCGGGAGCAATGTGGAAGCCCCTAATTTGGCAATAGAGTTTTGTTGGGACCACTCGGGCCTCTCTTCTTCGCATCTGAACTGACGAGACGGATATTTGGCTGAGGGCAATAGGGAAACAGGGCACCAAATATTTGGTGTTTCACGATCTCTTGATTACATCCACTGATCCCTTCCCCGATCGTCGATATAGAGTTCGTCAGGTTATATCCCGTCCATCGGAGGCAATGAAAGATCTACTCTGGGCGCCACGTACATCCCACATTCCGTTACCTACTAACTTTCGGTTTCTCTCAAGGTCGAGAACTGTATTAAGCTTCAACTAACCCGTTAGTGGCAAGTATATGCTAGCATGTCCTTTTGTCTATCTTTATCCTTCTTTAGGGGTTTTTTCGTGGCCACGTGCGAAATCTAGGGTTCGGGCCACTTGATCATCAAACTAGGTAATGTCATCCTAACTTGAAGTTTGTGTGGGTTTGTGTCTAATGAGAATTTAGTACTTGGGCCAAACGAAATCTGTCCAACGAGAGGCCGTCTAGGGAGAAACCTTACCTTCCACAGCCTGTCTGAATGGGCCATCGACTGACGACAGCACTCTTGGCATCGGTCTCGTAGCTGGCATACTGGAGACCATATCTTTTTCTGCGCGTAGATTGTTTCTAGAAATTCCAAAACGCGCCTAAGTCTACTAAGGAGACCCTCACACGAACGGATGCTCAAGTCTCACGCTCGAGATGAAAATATTCTTCTTTCGAACCACACCATGCCTGACTCGTTCCCTAAGGACACAAAAATCGTGTACGTCTCCCCATCCTATGGCGGAATTCGAAATCACGAACAAAAAACCGTGATAGTAACCATCGCCAGACTTACGATATGGTATAAGTGGAGAAGAGCTGGTTAACCCGTCGACTCGTCACCGTGGCTAAATTCCAAATCAGCGGAAATGAAGGTACACGAGACGATGCATACTTTCAAGTCCGGCTCGAATAAAGTTTTCTCGTTAAATGAAGATTCGCAGGCGTTTCCACAGTTTCACTTCTACGATGACCCCATGGCGGTGACCGGGTTAGCCCAAGTCTTGACGTCCTTTTGTTTTGACTGCTAGGACTCCGTCGCTTACACGGAGCCCGTAGATATCATCTTGGCCGTCCTCTGACTGAAACCACGGCGTCGACACCAGTTCCAGGATACTATGATATCATGCCTCGGGTTCCAGACTGTCTCCCTGCATGTTCAGACGGACTAACACGGTAGCTTGAATTTGACTTTTTAACGTAGATAGATTTATTTGGGATGTACTTCTGTCAAACTTTAGTGAAAGGGGGGGGTAGGGGTCCAAGGGGTAACAAGTGAGTCCGGAAACAAACATCCTTCTCGTCGGGTGATTCTCCGCCAAATGACCCAAAGCCTGTCGCTCAGTCAAAAACCCGTATTTTCCAAACCCCGACCTAACCTTAGGCAAATCAGGCAAGAGCCCCGTATTACTAGCTCTGGAATTACTGCAACTGACTTGCCGAAGTCTTTTGGACAGGTTTGGGGACCACAATAGAAACTTTGAGCTATTCGTTCTGTTAGCCCCTTTTCGTCCTTTTCTAGTACCATACACATCATTCTAAGGAATGACAGCGAGACATTGAGATGGTCCCTGAAAACGACTAGCGATAGCTGACACGGTAGCAGGTTCGTCGATGTCACTTTTTGCCGTCCATGTATCGTTGACTAGGCATCGTGAGACACGATTGTGGTATTTAAAGCTCTTACAGATCCCCATCTTTCCCGAATTTACATCAGCCTCATCACTCATCATCTTCTAAGAAAGCATAACACCAATCAATCCTGGTCAAACGATTTAAAAGTTGCCAGTTATAGACAAACATCTTCGAATCCCGGTCCGGTGTCACGTACCCCTGCATCTAACTCCATCGTGCCACTCCGTATCAGGAGCTATTCTTATACTCCCCATCTGCCCACGAATATATCTCTCAGTGACAATGCTTGTCGCTCACTCTTTCGGGTCTCAGCCTCACGATATCTATTTCAACTACCCAACAGCATTAGTACAAGAAGCATTTCCTATACTTGACTCATTCAATATGGCTGTTAGTTATCACGATCAAACCCAGACCACCAATGCGCCGTTGCAACCATGCGACCTCAGCCAGGTTGTACAAGCCCTGGAGATTGCGCGGGAGAGCCCGGACGGCGCCAGAGACCCAATCATCAGCAAAATTCTGGACACATACCTATCTCAGGTCTGGGATAGAGTACTAGCACAACCCGATACCTACGTTATGTCGCAGTTGGAGTTCGCTGTGTTCAACTTCTTCCAACATCGGTTTGCCGGCAACAAAATCGCCATAACAGCCCGGGGACGATACTGGGACAATTTCACCGGCTCATAAACCGTCTCTGTAAAGTCCGGCGATGAGCGGATGACATTTCGCCCCTCCCTTAGCGCAGCGCGTTGTTGTCTCCAAGAGACAAAACTGGATATGTTTCTTTGCTGTACTAAATGGAATTTATCGGCACATCAACCCCACTGCCAACAAGATTTTTTTTCTTCATTTCATTTAGTTGAGACAGAAGAAAAAAAAGGCGAACGTGGAAAACAACGGGGTCTTATGATTTCTTTATCTAGTTCTGAGGATGATAGTTCATTGGTTGTGGTCGAGGACCGCCGCACGACAATCCTGGAGGTTGTTAATTTCTATTCATGTCAATATATACCTATTATTCCTGTACATACTCAGCGCATACATATACGTACACAAATCTATACCTACATAATATACCCTCACGTATTATAACTTGATCTCCTCCTCTCGCTCTCTCGCCGTGCACCCCTCAACTCAGAGCTTACTATCATCAATTGTCATTGGGTAGGATCGTTAGCTTCCACTTTTGCCGAACTCTCGGATCTCGTTCAAGGACGATCATTACCGGCTTGGCTGCAGGTCTGAGTTACCCCTGGCTCTAGGAAAGCTTGCACGGGCCCTGGCAGAAGAAGAACCCCTGAATCATGTAATCCTACACAACGTACATACATACATACTATCAACATTACGCCACCGGATACTTCCTACCTTATATGGCCCTTGTCGTCTTCTCTTTTATCGACGCGACATATCCGCGTAACTTAAATATCGAATGCGACCTTCTCCTCTTGGAGACCTTAGTCTAGACCTCTTTATCTCGCTAGCCAGGGCTCAACCTGCAGAGTCGGCCGTTGGCCTTCTTCTTTCCCCTCTATGAATCTATTTATTTAGTCCAAATCCCCCTAAGACGCCACCAACCAATTATCGTCTGCTAAATCACCCTATCGTGTGGTACCTGCATCACGACTATCCGGATTGTGAATCGGGTTTGTGTCTCACGGGAAGGGTATTTGTTTTCTACCACGATAATTTGATTGACTGCATGATTGACAAGTATCTGTGGTCCTTTTTTGTGATCTTTTTCCCGGTGGCTTCTTTGAGCCAGACCTGGACTATTGCTTAAAGCAATTAACTGGCAGACGACACGTCTTGCTATAGGGTGCAGGTCATTGCGCTCCCTCCATGATGGCTGTACCAAACCGGCTTCTAAGTCTGCTGTGTCTGTTCGTGGCGCCCGCGCTATCGCACTTAGGTTCTGGTAGACCGCCTATACCTCTGGTCGAGAGACTAGACACCAGATCAAATCTCATTAAATACCAAGAACCACCTAATGCGACGACTACAACATCTGCTGTGGCACCAACAGCTACGGTACTAGAATGCTTTGAGGTGGCTGTTCCCGTCATAAACCCTTTCTCATCGCTAGCGGCCAATAATGAATCTGAAGTTTCCGGTGGAACCGGAGCCAAGGACTCTGACGATGAGGACGAAAAGGAGTCCTGCACCGTACTATTAATGGAACACGTATTTGGATTTAGCTATGGCATGCCTTTCATTGGTATGTTGCAGTGATTATGGCATCAAGGGTTGTGATGTAAAGGGGGTATCTGACGTTTGATAGGAAACTATACCCCTCCCAGCTGTGCTTTCAATCGAGTTGTCATGAACTTTACCGCTGTCTCTGCAGGCCGCCAATTCGACCGCTTAGCTCTCATGTACTTTGGTGATACGGAAGTCTGGCGAACATCTACGGCCGAGCCGACGCCGGCTCCGGGCATTCACTGGACTTATATGAAGGACATGACGGAGTATCTTTACTTCTGGAAGTCACCGCAGACACTGATATTTGATCTGGGCAACCTACTCGATGACAGGTACACCGGCTCGTTTAACACTACACTCACAGCCACTTTCTTGACGGTCGATAGCGACGAAGACGTAGTTGTTCCCGCGGACGTGATTATACCCATCTCTGCCCGCAAAGGAGCGTCTAACGAAGTGAGCCAATTTACCCTACCGGCGGATAATGCAACGAACACCATTGGCTTTCCACAAAACGTAAAGCGAGCCGTGTTCTCACTCTCGGCTAATGGACAAGCTACCGAGGAGTTCTGGTGGTCCAACGTGCTCCAGAGTGACGTGTATACTTTTAATGAAACCGCAGGCTCCCTTCCCGGGTTGTCTCCCTTCCGCGAGGTACAACTGCTCATCGATGGGCAGATCGCAGGCGTACAGTGGCCATTCCCGGTTATTTTCACCGGCGGCGTCGTCCCGAGCTTACATCGTCCGATTGTAGGTTTGCAAGCCTTCGATCTGAGGGAACACCAAGTCGACATCACACCATGGCTCCCCGTCCTGTGCGATGGCACAGACCACACCTTCACCATTAGGGTTGCCGGCCTGACCGACGACGGCACCTCTAGCGCTGCGCTTACCGAATCTGTCAACGACAGCTGGTACGTCACGGGCAAAATCTTCGTCTGGCTCGACCCCGAAGGCTCCGTCACCACGGGCAGCGCGCCCGCTCTCGACTTCACCGGCCCGCACATCGCGCTCTCGCGCTCGCTGGCCCAGAACGCGACCGGCGCCAACGCGACCCTGTCCTTCAGCACCGCGGTCCAGCGCTCCATCTCCGTGCGCGCCAACGTCAGCTCGCAGGGCGGCGCCGGCGAGGCGGCCTGGACCCAGACCCTCTCGTACGCCAACGACGCCGTCGTCGCGGACTACGGCTTCACGCAGCTCAACAACTTCACCATCGCCGGCACCGACGCGGCGACGAGCCCGGACACCGCCTACCGCAGCGTCTACGCATACCCGCTCTACTGCAACCAGACCTACGCCGTCTCGCCCCAGGGCAACCTCACTATCCGCGCCACCCTCGTCCAGGGGCTCGAGGTGCGCGTGCAGGGCGATTCCGTGTTCCCCACGGGGCTGGAAGCGTTTGCCGCGAGCGGAAACGCGCCGCGCTTCGCCGGCTCGTTCCTCAAGACCGAGCGCAGCGGCACGGCGTCGTTCTTCCAGACGGGCGATGGCAGGAATAGCTCCGGCTTTGGGTCTACGACGCAGGCCTTCCGCTTCGGCGGGATTGGCCCCGATGCCGATGTGGAGCTGTATGCCCGCGATGTGACGGCGGTGAATGGGACTACGGTGGCGGATGAGGTGAGCATCGGGACGGGGTCGGAGACGGAGGTTTCGAGTGCGCCGTCTCCTGCGACTGTTGTTGGAGGTGCTGCGACAGGGAAGAGCGCGTATGCGGAGGCGAGGATTGGGGCGGGGGAAGCGGGAGTGGGTGTCAGTGTGGATTTGGAGTTGAGGAATAGGGGGCAGGGGAATGGACGGAGAAGGACGGCGCTGCTGAAGCAAGCCCCTTGATTCATCATTCTCCTCTTCTGGGTTTAATAGTTAATTTAGGTGGACATTAGTTTATGCCATGAAATCTGGGGCATGAGTACATCGGTATTTGAAGAGTAATATATATTATGAGGCACGGGAGTTATGGCAGGCAACGATCGAACATATATATGTTAGCAATGCACTCAGTGATTTTGCCTACAAGACTGGGTGTTCCGTGTGGGTACGTCCGCGGTCCTCGCAACTAGTACTGTTTGTAACTGGCTAAAACCTACCTATTGTCTATTGTAGTCACTCAATTCGCATGATGAGCTTAACGATAGTACACGTGCGTGCAGGATTGAACACAGAGTATCTATCTGCTATGTTAAGCTAAGAGGGTGAGCTACATAATGATGAAGCCACCTACATACGATGGGTGCTCACTCCGTCAGATAGCTTGTTAACTTGCTCTCTCGCTTACAACCCGGATAGACTCCCATTCTAAGGTTTCACGGGGGACTATGGAGCATGCTGGGTCTTTAAAACCCAAATTTCTAGCTTTTTTCGTGTTGTGTGATACTACTTAGTTCAGTGCAATGTGATATGCTTTAATATACGATTTAGGTCTGTTGACTTGGTACGATAGCGTCGTGCGTAACACTTGTCGGACGTAAATAATTAGAATACTGTAATACCGGTGTTAAGTTTTATACTAAGTTATGAACTCGAACAATGATAGTCCATCCACACCCTGAATTACTCCATAATAGAGCATCAACTAACCTAGGACTTGTACGAACTTGACTCAGGCACTAACTCTCCTTATAAAAACTTATTTGAAATACCTAGCACTAAGAAAGAGTCTCGTAAGTGTTCAGCCAGCTTAGAATCTTGTCTGCTGTCTCCTGCTTCTTCTTTGCCTTGTCTTCATCCGAGATGCGGCGCAGCATCACATCACTAGCTAGCACAAACGGACATAGAAGATCCTCCAAATCTCTCAAAGCCTCGATACGCTCCACGCCAGCTATGTCGCTCGGCCGCGTGGCTTTGGTTTTGGTGATGGCTGCGTCCCATGCTTTAGCCACCTCCCACTTGCGAATATCCTCATCGGATAGACCCTCTGGCTGTACAGAAAAATCACCTTTTAGGACCATGGACAGAAACTTCTCGTTCCTCTCATGGATCCCGCCTCCTATATCCCAGAGCCCGGTTAAGAACTCGTCGCAGGGATGACTGACAGTCGACCAGTCGAAGTCGAGCAATGCTGTGATACGCTTTGTTTTGCTGTCGTACAGCACATTATTCATAGCTGGCTCGCGTCAGTTCGTATAAACGATAGAAGGGAAAACTGTAAGGGTGAGTGTTTACTCACTTAAATCGCCATGGACTAATACTTTCTGGTTCACATCCACGCTTCCCAGAATCTTCTGCACACCACCGCCCGCCATGAACGTATCAATACGCTCCCGTACACCCCCATCCGCCCACCCCTTCAGCAGAGAACTCCCATTCGACTCGCTCAACTGCGCCTGCAGCCTCGCCACCCAAAAGTCCGCGTACGTATCCCACGGCCCGCCTTTCAGCAGTGGCGTCTGTCCACTCACGATATTCCCCGCGGCATCCAGCGTCAGCGCGCCAAACTTCGTAACCGTAGACGGCAGCTCCGCCTTCTGCACCGCCGTGAACACCGCCGCGAGCTGCTCAACCACACTCTTCGCATCCTCGAGGGACAGCCCAGAGAACTGTCCGTCTAAGTCCGCCCCTTCCTTGAACTCGCCCAGCGTCCACCCGAACCCCGTCTCGTCGGGGATGTCAGGGTACCGGCACGGCGTCCACGCGTACACCGCGGGTACTAGCGGCGGTAGCCCTGCGGCGCGCACCGACGCGCGCGCTACGTGCTGTGCCGCTACGTCGTTCTCCACCCGGCTTGCGTTGTTGAGGCCTTCGGCCTTGGGGTTGCTCATGCGCACTACGAGCGACGAGACGCCTGCTGCGGGAGGTGGTACCGTGCAGGGCTGGGGGGTTTGGGAGAAGGTGGCCGGTGTTGCGGGGGATGCGAGGTCCACCTTGTAGATGAAGTTGTTGAAGTGGAAGGGGCAGTGCTCCACGTAGGCGATGGGGGTGACTTTGGTGGACTGCAATTGTGAGATCCGGGATTTGGGAGGCTATGGACTTGTGTGCTTACCTCTAGGCCGTACTTATGCAATATCTGCTGCACAGCAGCGAGACGGCGGTTGTACCCTTCTTGGTTGACGTTCATGGCCATGATGTACCACGGGGAAGCTTTTTTATGAGGTGGTAAGTGAAGAAGTGGTACACGAAAGGTCATCAAGTCTCCCCTTTGTCTGGGCTGTAGGTGGCCTTTATAGTCCTAATCCCCCCTATTCTAGTATCACGTGACAACATGCATGCTGTAAGTCCCCATGCATATTCGAGGGCTATTGGTTGTTCTACCTAGGGACATCCCTGGCCGGTTTCCTCTGTGCTGACGCCCCTTGGTGGCATAGACGATCACATACTATCACATATCTAAATGTAATCACTCTTAATAGCCAAGTGGAGCACAACTTGAAAAGGCAAGACAATACGGATCATTGATTTAACGAGCGTGATGTTTATTTCCTTCACTTGTCATCTTAATTTACTCAATAATTGAGTCGTATATCCCGTTTTTGAAGAATTAACTTCACTATTCCGTAACTATATCATGGCTTCCCGTCTCCAACGGCCAAGTTTGAGGTAGTACTCCCCAGGGTAAGTAGAAAAGCGATGTGCTTCAGCTAAGTAGTTATACTACTATGATGTATTTATTCCTTGATGTAGAGCCAGCCAGAGCGAGTGGCGGCGGCATCGACGTTGTTGTCAGCGGTCTCCTCTACCTCACGCTCCTTAATGTAAAGCCAACCAGAGCGGGTAGCAGCCGCGTCAACGTTGTTGTTCTCAGTGCTCTCCACATCGCGCTCCTTAATGTACAACCAGCCCGAGCGAGTGGCAGCAGCATCAACGTTGTTGTCAGCAGTCTCCTCCACATCCCGCTTCTCCTCTCCATCACGCTTCTCCTTGATATACAGCCAACCAGAGCGGGTGGCGGCAGCGTCGACGTTGTTGTCGGTGGTAACCTCAACGTCACGCTTGATGTAGAGCCAACCGGAACGAGTAGCCGCGGCATCAACATTGTTGTTCTCAGTGCTCTCAACATCACGCTCCTTGATGTAGAGCCAGCCAGAGCGGGTCGCAGCAGCATCAACATTGTTGTCTGCAGTTTCCTCTACATCACGCTTGATGTAAAGCCAGCCAGATCGAGTGGCTGCAGCGTCAACATTGTTGTCCGCCGTCTCAGCGACCTCACGCTTGACCTAGGATAATCATTAGACCAATATGCTTATGAATAAGGGTTAGTGATGTAAATCTTCACTTACCTCAGGGGTTCCAAGGGGAGAAGACGTGGCGGAGAAAGCCAACAAGGCAGTGGCGAGGATGGCGGTGACCTTCATGGTTGCGAAGTAGGTAAGTATTTCTCAAAGTGTGGATTGGATAGAAGCTTGATTCTGCTGTAGGGATCTGAGTCCTAATCTTGCTTGTTGGCTCCTCGAGCGACTTTTATATACCGAGATTCTGAAGATCTACTTAGAACTTTGCAAAGTGAAATCCTCCAAGTCCTCTTCGTCGGCCTCGTTACCTCGATCACGAGCGATGGGAAGACTTGAGAACACCCCTCCGTGTCTACATAACGTCGAGCAAAACCAGCGATGTGACAACACTAGGATTTCCTCACCGGTCTAGCCGTGAAGGTTATCATCACACCTGCTTGTACATGTAGAGCTCGGATTGGGTGGAGTGAAGGATTCACACATCCTTCACATCTGCATCGTGGCCGTATTGCCAACATAGTCGGTCAATTAGGCCATGATCTTCTGTTACGGCAATATCCATGACGACCTTTGTGCCAAACCTAAACACATTTGAGTTATATCATAGTATTACGAGAGAACGGAGCACATTCATCCCACTATTATTGTATGTCTCTTAGTGGCACTGCACGCTAACATGGTCTTAAGACACTTCGAGCAACAAATCAGATAAGATGGAGCCGCCGGCTCCTTGAAAGGCATGTTAGTCGTGGAGTCTTGATGCATGTTGATGACTTGATGTCTTCCCGATGTCTTGCCTATAGAGCTTTTGCAGGGTGGCTGGAGGATGCGATGTTTCGGAAGCTTTCCGTACAGTGTAAACCCCTCAAATATTATCTAGGTTGTAGAATTAGGCTGATGCGAGAGAGGTTTTGGGATTTCACAGGCTTGATCAAGATGTAGTCTTGCATGGGAAGCAAAAGTACTTGCTGCTAAGCCCACGTGTTTCGTTACTGCTACGATACTAAAGGCTGTACGGTACTAACTATTTCCAGATCTTACACCTAAACTAGATCGTAGGATTCGGCATTCGTGTTTTTGTAGTTAGCGAGCAGCGTATAACCTTCCTAGACTGGAAAGGGCCTCACTAGGGGGGATCCTATGGTGTCTTGAGCGTGAAGGCGGATAGTGGAAGCGTCTCTCCCTAGTTAACCAATTACAAGAATTTTGAAAGGGATCGTCAAGCCAACTGGAGAGGCTGTGAAATATAAGGTATATATGTGAACATGGCTGTTGATTTATTTTTGACACTATTTAGGTAGCTCACTATCACTTCTATATCTTCGTTGTACTAGGAGCTTTCGTAGCATAGTCTATGTTTTCGGGGATAATGCTGTGTTTTGCATTGGCAGGGATATTTGACGTTGCATACTAATTAAGTACTTAGTATAGGATCAATCTATCCTATAATGGAATATACCTAGGTACTAGGTAGCTAAAAGACTAACTACTATGTAGCTAATTACTAGTGTAGTTACCAGCTGGTATTTTAAGCCAGGCTAAGTTCATTGCAACCATAATCTGACTAATAAGTGATTCAGCTGCATAGAATTACTCGTTTACATATAGTTTCAGTATGCGACTAAACCATATATCACGGACGTGCGGATGCGCTTCAAACCGCGGCTAACTCCTACAGCTTATAATCTGCCTTCCTCATCGAGGAGAGCTGAGAAAAACTAGAGCTTTTTTGTATACGGAATAGCTTTCCCATCAATACGGAAGCAAGTTTAGCCTTCTTATCAGTAGACTAAAACATGTATCATTTCTATTTGGGAATACGTGCTGGACCCTTCCCCCTAAACAGCTTATTAGTAAAACAGCGAAGGAATCCGCGATTTTCAAGTCCAGCAAGGTACAAGGTATTCTGGACACTACACTGTCTAGGGCGTCACAAATACAAAAGTACTCGTAATCAATGTGTGGCAGCATGGGGACTCTTCTGACATGACACAGTATAATTCAAGGGATGCATTGAGTAGAACTGCCTTCCCCCCCACCCTTTCCTCCCCCGAAGAAAGACAGCAACATGATGCTATATCTTCGAAACCTGCATGTTGATGTTGTGTAACCTGAGTCTAGATCCCATCCTTTCGCTGCTCTAAAATGCGAGGCCACAAGCTCGTAATACAACGTCATGTCGCCTATCCTGACCCCTCCTGTGGAGTAGATAGGAAGCCTTGAACGATCTTGCACGGTCTTAAAAGGATGGATACAGGTAAGGGTACGATTACGTTACAACGAAAGATCTATCGTCATTGCTTATTCCATCCTGACCTACCCAAGTTTGATAGTTCCGCCGCGGCAGGGCGGGATGTCGTGGCTTTAAGCAACATATGAAGGATGTTTTGGCTCCGCTACCTCATTATCCGGATGCTCCGTATTCAGTCCATGCTAACACCTAGACCTACCGGTAGGCTGCTGGAGCTTTGAAGTGAGGCAGCGGGACCATCCGATATAAGTGAAAATATTGCTGTTATGCGAGGGACTACACCCGGGACACCGGGGTTAAACGGCCCGTTTGCCATTTGATATCCGTTTTTTTGCCTTTTATTACCTTTAAAAATCGTTACGCTATCTGTAGACCCTGCAGAAGCTCTAATGTGTCCCTCGGCGGTACGAGGTCAATGACTGCCGAGCGGTGGGTTGAAGTTGCTGTCAGCAAGTGGGACGGGCTGCTATGACCAAATAATGACTGTAATGCATCTAGACCATTGACTCCATCTAGTACACTAGGTACCTCAAGAAAAACATCAATGCCTATAAGCACACATAGGTAGCCTATCAAACTGATCCCATTACATCTTGAAAAGACTAAATCCTGAAATGAAAAACTTTACTATGTAGCTATCTTCCATATGGTATCCCCACTTCCAAGCTAACTAAAATTCTGATACTGAGGCATATGCCTTGCTTTGAGCTTCTATTCCCAAACCTCGACACCTTCTGGTTTTGTTTTAGGGGGGTAGAATGGCACCAAATTGTCCTGTGCCCAATCATGGAAGTGGTCCCAGTTCACACATCGATGACTAGAGAATAGATTCCCCCAGGCACTATTGTGTCGACTCACCCAGTGATACGAGTAGACATTGAGATCAGGAGTGCACATGAGCTTCTGCCGCAAAATCTCTACACAGTGGTCTTTATGGTCCCGTCGCTCTTCGAGCGTCTCCGCAACCATGTCGTAGTCAATTTTCTCGTAGTAGTCCATGTAGGAATACATCCGAATATAGTTCTTCAATCTGTCAGAAATAAAGTTTCTCGGACAATATAAGATAGTAAGTTGGATCACTTACGAGACAGTGTAATTGGTGGAATGCTTCCATTCCGACTTGATACAGTCCTGTCTGGGGAAATTCAACAGCTCCTCTAGAGCGGTTCATACGATCTAGAGTCGCGCGATCAACGCCGAAATTGCGCACTTTTCTAACGTCAGTTCCTTAAAATTATATAGCTTCAGCCTGGGGGAAATCTTACGCTCAGCAAGATCGTACCAGAGCTTATCGACCTCTGGATTTGGTACTCCCATATATGGCGAAGGCGGCCCAGTGAAATGGGGATTAAACTCTTGAGTTTTGAATTTTATGCCTTCTTTTGCCTTATCTAGAATACAGAGTTAGAAAGTCATATGGCAAGATATTGACATCGTTGGACCTACCCCATTGAGTATCAAGACAGGCATGTTCATTGATACCTTGAAAACTTCGAACAAATATACCGAGTGTGAAGAAAACTATAGCAAAAAGAATTATAGCGAAAGCTTGTAATGGCTTTCGAAGCTGCGCTTGTTTCTCATACTGGAGAAGACGGTCTTTCAACTTCCAAGACTCCTTGCTGAAGTCTCCCATGGAGCCTTGGGAAAGGGGCTCATTCTCTTGGGCCTCAGGGGATTGATGAAGCTTCGAGTACTTTGAACCCATGGCTGAAGGAAACTTGGGACTAACTGGGTGTCTAGATAGGAAAGCAAGAGAAGAAGAATCTAAAGCAAAGGGTTGAAAATTTCTTTGGTTTATTGCATCCTATGTCAATCCCGTTGTTAAGTGGGAAACGTCTTAGTCTCGAGAAACAGCGTCACTATGACTAATTTAGAACTTCGCCATTTTAGTTGAAGTACTAGATCTACCCAAAACAGTTTATATTGATTACTTACATACATCAGGTGTCCATTCGCGGCTCGCGTCAGCTCAGAATTCAAGCTTCGCGATGATCCGACCTGCATCGGAGAATTCTAGGGGGTCCCACACACCGCGAAATGCATAAGTGGTCTTGCGCACTGTGCAGCTCCTGGCTTGGGGTTTGAAGCATTATCGCGGCGCAGTTTGATATAGTCTGTCAGCCACGTTTTCACCTACTACACTATAATCTTACGTTTCTAAATGCTACGTAGTAATACGCTATAGCAATGCTTAATCGGACTCAGTAAGGGACTTCTTGAAACGAGCGGGTAAAGAGTTGATCTACGTTCAACCTCGGCATACCTTCGACTTGACTCAACACTATGTGCTTAACATTTTAGGCCTCTTATCTCTTAGTTGTGACATAGCCACGCTAGCAAAAATAGGAATACTTGTGAGGAGCCGAGGGGGGGGGTAAGTGTAGGATTCATCGTGACCTCGCTTGGGTCAGATGGGTTGCACTGGAGGTTATAGTGGGGATGACCTTTTCATAAACTATATCATGCAAAGTTGTTTTTACAATTCGGACACCACAAAGAAGTTCTGGGTTGCCAAAAGACCTACACCTTCGACGATCCCCTCTCTCTCTAGTGTATTATTATCCTGTCTTAGATGTTTAATGATGGAGCGTTTTCATGATCTTCCCGTCAGCGACCGTGACAGCGTCGACGAGCCGTTTCTGCCTCAGAAAGAAAAGGGGAAAACAGTTAGTATCAACGAATACAAGAAACTGAGACGGCTTTTATATTACTCCGGATTCATTATTGTTTCTCTTACGGTAGCTTGTATAATCCTCGCAGTGAAGCTTGAGCATACAGGTTACACTCCCTTCTTTGCTGAAAGGGTGTATTGTAAGTCGACCTCTTGATATATGATATCGAAGATAGGTAACTTACAAGTTGGTAGCACCTGTTGAGGACATCATAAGATATGAAAATGTCGTTTTTTCCACCGGGTTTGGCCATGAAAGAACAGAATATCAAGGCCCTCCAACTCCAGAGAGGGATGCCTTATGGGATGACTTGTACGGATGTAAGTTCTTGTACTCTTTTTCTGTAAATATTCATGCTAATAGTCCGTCACTACCTCAGTTGGGATAAGTCGAATTCCCCGCGAGTCGGCATCCAAGCTTGTGAACAAGACAGTCCCCATACCGGGTGAGCCGGGCCAATACGTTATCCAGCTCAATGTGTTCCATCAACTACATTGCCTGGTAAGATCATAGCCTTGCTGAAGTAGTTTTTGGAGGTAACTAACAGTTCGTTTCATAGAACATGATCCGCAAAAGTCTCTATAGTGATGTTGAATACCCACCCGACCATGAACTCATGGGTATCGAACATATAGAACACTGCTATGATGCACTGAGACAGAGTCTTATGTGCTCCGCTGACGTAACACCTCTTCCCTGGCAATGGGTTGAGGAGGTACAAGAAGCGAAAGAAGTTGCTCGCGTTGCTCACACGTGCCGTGACTTCGAAGCAGTAAGGACATGGGCAAAGGAGAACGCAGTCATTCATTTTGATAGGAAGACTTATGTTCCAGACGATCTTCAGGGTCATTGAAGGGTTAAAACTAGATACTATTGAATAGCTAACTACAAATAAATTGATGAGTATGATTTTCAAGTTATCCGATCCTAGTTACATATAGTAGAATACAAAAGTCTTCATTTGAGAAAAGTGTTTGGAACGAGTGTAAGGAGATGATCCATAAACTAAAAATTTACATGATAGTCGCCAAACCGATATTATGATTTATTGGACGTTTCGTGTCCTTTTAAGGTGACAATAGAAAATAGGATATTATAGCTCAAGTCAGTAGTATGTTCAATTTATGTGAAGATAATCATGAATTTCACAGACTTGTTTTTTATCACATTATACTATACAGCTATCAGGGGGAAAATACGTAATTGAAGAGTCTAGAAGTACCCATCTCCCTGTACAAACTGTGTCCCCTCCGGAAGCTTTAGTTCAGCCCATTTGTGTTTCAAATCATGTACCGCGTTCTCCTCTGCCCACTCAAGCAAGGCATCAAAGTCGCGACATTTCTTAATGACATTGAAATCAGCAAAAGGTTCTGCAAAAGGCCTATTCGGTTGGTCGGCGATATCGTAATGAACCCAGTTGTGTGTGATAATCTCAACGTCCGCGTGACACATGAGGTTTTGAAGGAGCATATGGATGCAGTGCTTCTTATGTTCCATATGCTCCGGGGGCAGCGATGAATGATTGAGCGCACCATCTTGGCTGTAATAATAGTCAAAATGAATCTCTTTGCGAAGCTCATTGAGGCAGTGGATTTGATGAAACACATCAACTTGGGCAACATATGCTTTGTCCCCGAGGCCCCAGCTAGAGGGTGCTTTGACACTCAGACCTGGTGTCTTCCCCGTAAGAATGACATCTTCCTCGCCAACAGTGATGATCTCGAAGCCTTCAGCTGAAAGGCGGTCCCAGGCAGCGTCAACTTCCGGTGACGGGTCCATACGATAGATAGTTGTGTTATCATGAATACGACCATTAAATCGTTCAAAATGTACATTAAAGTCAACCTGATCTAACAGAGGAGCTGCGTCTATATTAGTTATGGGGAAAAGAATGAATTATAGAAGATGCAATGCCTACAGTAAGCAGAAGTCTTCTTGATGTCACCATTCATGACATTTTGGCTGTCATGAGTAGACGTAGAGCATGAGCATTCTTGATGTGACCTCCTGGATAGAGTCCAAGACAGTGAAGGGATAACCAAGAGCAATAATATAGCATTAAGAATAAGCGAACCAGACAACAATGTCCTCCATTTTGACTGTGTAGGCAAAGGATGAGGTGCTGAATTCTTCGATTCGTTCTGATATTCACCCAGGAATGGGCTATCCTCACCAGAGTTGTGCATCTTTGGGAACTGTATGGCACAGAACTTGAAAATTGGACCCGGGAAGAAATTTCTAGTGCAAAGAGTAGAGTGAGCAACAAGTCCACCCTCTTCGATGAAATCAACTCTTCGAGCACGTACCTATCATTGTCTACGCCAATTATTGCCTTGAAGTCTGAACTTACACTAGTGATCCGCTATTAGGCCGACTCCAGGTGTGTCTTGAAAATTCCTCATGAGGACCCTCTAACTATTCTTGTAGATGTGGGTCGCGTTCAGCTGCATCGATTCCCAAATCTCACCTTCGCTTACACACTGTTCTGCGCTAAAGGTACAACACCCCATCCCGCCTATACCCACCTGTGAATCCTCCTCGCTGGGTAGTTTTCGACATAGCACGACATATCTCGCTTGGACTGGGTCTTATTTTTGGATGTGGTCTATGATCGCGACACGGCGCCGTTCCTTACCAATTAGGTTAGCATATCCGCCTGCCCCCGAATCTGCTGCGGAAGGATGACTGCTTTGGTGGCGCTGAACTACCGACGAAACTACACAGGGGTCTACATGGTAAAAGGTAGAGCCCGGTCTTACCAACCTTAACCAGCCCTTTGAGGTCGAACAACCTACTCCCCTTTCCTCTCTACATCCATACCACTATCACTATCATGCCTGCCACGTACAAGGCACTCGAAAACCAAGATGGCGATGAGGAACTCCTCCACCAGCGGCCAAAGCACAATCGTTATTCACTAGTCATATTTGCCATCGGTTTCTTGATCTCATCAATAGCAATATCTCTACTTGTACTCATTTTCGTCCCATCACCAGCCGGTTCATTATCAATCGTCACTCATTGCGGAGACTCAGCACATGAGGCAACTCGTCGTGGTTGTCATTTCGACATCATGAGCTTCTCATGGCTCCCGCCAAGGTGTTTCGATGAGGAGCTCACACACAGCTTTGACGCAATTCAACCGTGGGAATGGTTCTCTGACCTTGAAGGAACTCAACCTGTCTCAAGAGAGGAGGTTTTGCGAGGGGAGGCGGATGCCCTTTTTGTTTCGTTCGAATACCATAGAGCGCACTGTACATCTATGTGGAAGAAACTACATCGAGCTATCGGGAACAATGGCTATATCGATAGCTACATCGGCAACTACAACCACACAGTTCACTGTGAGAAAATGCTTCTCACTACAAGTGAGCAAAAGGCAACATTAGACACACGGATATTCAGGAAGTTCCCGACTTGCAATGAAAAGACAGTATACTTCTGAAATTAATCATGCATGCTCTCATTTCACAACATAGCAGAAATTTTCAAATTATTAGAAATCTAGTCTATGATATTCGGAGGATAATACAAAAGCTAGTATGCATTTGAAGTTGCCTGTAATAACTTGAAGAATAGCTTGTGTGACAAGCAATAAGGGGGATCAAATCCTTTTTTTCCCAATATGTTAACCCCTTATGAAGCTACTTAGTCATACCTCATTCTTTTCTTTTTGGAGGATACATCTCATACAAAGTGTGTTGAAATTCCTGAATAATTTATAACCTATAACCTATGTAGATACCAATTTTGCATTCGCTCAATATTGAGCTATCTACAATGCACCTGGAAAATGATGCCACTCAAATCCGGCATGGTCTGTCGCCCATGCCCTAATCGCATCCATATCCTTACACTTGTGCATCGTACCCCAACCTGTGTCATACTCCGTGGAGCCCTCAACTGTCAAGTCACCTGAACACATCAACGCTTGCCTAAGCAAGTCAAAACAATGGGCATCATGATCTATGTCTTTCGGTGGCAGTCCTTCGATAACGACGCGTCCATATGAAGACATCAATGTGGACTAAAGATCTTGGGTTAGAGCTAGTATCGGTATAGATAAACTTTTATGAAACTTACCAAGCAGTGGATTTGATGAAAAACAGAGATCATATAGACTTCTTCCTTCTTTTTGGAAGGATCCTCTCGTTCATGCTTTGGTATTGGGATAACATAAGGATCAGAAAGACCCTCACGATCACTTTGATCAACTATAATGGATCCTCTTCCTCCTATTTGTATTATGTTGTTAGTAAATATATCGAATACGATTGCGATAGAGGGAAATATTACTCGGGGACATTACAGTCCAGTACTCCAGTGTAGCATCGAGCGCACTCCTGTTCGCGAATGTTGCACCGCTGACGAACCTCTCATCCGGCTTGAAGAGGACATCTTTGGTTTCAACTATTACTTGTTAAACTTTATACGCATATTTTGACAAGAGACAACTTACAGTTTGGCATTGTATGTAGGTTGCTAGCACGCGAATGAGCGTATTGCATTTGGCAGTCTTTCCTGCTAAAAGCAAGGAAAGCTAGAATAGATACTAATAAAGCTATCTCTATGAGACCTTTAGATGCCCTGGCTGCATTCCAGAGACGAGAACGCTTCTCATAGTGACTAGAATTAAATCTGATGCTACCAGATTGTACTTCGTCATCGTCACTTGAACAGGGAATGTATTCAGCGGATGGCATGGTAGAATATGAGATGGAGTGAGAGGCGAGTTCATAGAACAAGGTAGAGGGAGATGAGTTTAGATTCCCACTTCTCAGTCTTCGTCTTCAAAGAAAACTGCTTGTAGGAAGGGGATAGCTAGGTATTACCAAATATCGGGCTGATTACTCAACAATAGATAAAGTCCTAATAATCCTATAGAAAGCTTGTGTCTGAGAAGCATGTGAGTGGCACAAACACTGATCTACTGGGTTTGTATCATAGTGGTTGCTTATATCAATAGGATGTATTATGTAAGGCTATATCGTCAAGGAACATGGTTGAGGGAAAGACCCGTTTCTTGCATCTATGAGTGATAGTGCATATGAGACACGACAATTCGCTATACAAGGTTCTGTCCTTGCTAGGCGCGCCTCGATCCTACAGTATATCGATCACTGTACGTGAATAAGACCTAAGGTAGTTGTATAAGCATGGGACTTACCCCATTGAATGATATCCCTGCCAAGCTTATGCTGTTCCCAAAGTCGGCACTCATCTGGATCTGTCATATTCCAGAAAGAGAGATCGGTGAGATTTTAGACGCGGATTTAAGGCTATAGCAATGAAATATGCCAACGACTAACACCTGCAGCACCGTAAATCTAAAGCTTAGGTACTGATCATCACGACAACTGCCGAAACCTCTGCTTATAACTCTGACTGAGACATTAACGCCTGCAATTGCATCATCGTGGTTTATGTTGCTGCTTTAAGGAAATCCAGCTGTAACAAAACGGCGTGTCAATTCTTCAGTTTTATAACAGAATACGAAGATGCCATTTATTGGGCAGTGCTTTTTGCGATACTCGAGACGGGTGCATATGGTTGCCTTACGTAGGAACGGAAAAGGGGCTTGTGATATTGGCTAGGATTAATGTCAAGTGATACCAAAAGGATAGTCACTAACTGTTGAGGGATTTTCTGTGAGCATCCAATGTTAAGCAGTCAGGGTGAGTATCGAATAACAGAGTGAACGTGTGAAGAAACTGGACGTCGGCAAGAAAGGTACAGCTGCAAGAAGTCCCCATTGACCGAGATCACCTCCGGTCCATACGAATTATAATAGTATAGCCGGTAGTTATAGTTAACAAGTACGCATATGGGTGGAACCACTAGCCAAAGCTGGCAAGTCTTTTCCATGCCCTTACCTTTGGACTCGTCTTCACCCAAGGTCTATTCGATGTAGTATGGACTCTTTACTATCCGCACTTTTGGTGTCTGTGGAATTTCTCTTCTTATCTAGCACTTGGTCGATTTTTTTACCTATCACCAAGAAAATCAAGCAGTTTCGTGAATCAACACCGGTTGTTAATATGTTTGACGTTTTGCGAAGTCGAACGAGCGATGCCAAGTTTCTTCCATGGTACAAGAAGCTTCCCGAAGATGAAGGGGAAGCTGACCAAGGCTATCCTGATGATGACCATGCTCTATTGAGAAGTCTTCATAAGCGTTTTTCTTTCAAGCTCATAGCTATATCTGGGCTTGGTCTTACTTTATGTCTTTCTGGGCTGTATTTACTGTACAGTCAAGGCAAGAATAAAGTCCAATTTACCCCCGAACGTCAGTTTGTATTCCAAATCCTCTGATTCCATTGCTGACAAGCCTCTACTTGTAGTCCGTACTACGCCGGTCGAGTTCGCAGCAGATCCACTTTTCATGGCTGAACCTTCACCGGAAAGTAATGCTGCCTGGGATAGTCTTATGCCAAGTACGCTTTCCAAGACGTTTATATGCACGTATACTAACTGTAAAAGGCGGTAGAGGGTTTGTCCTTGTCGAAAACCCAGAGGATTACGGGTTAGGCCCCGGTGTTCCGACAGATGTAGGGCCGGATCGATATAGTATTTCTATGTTCCACCAGCTTCATTGTCTCGTGAGTCGCTAAATGAAAACATACTTACTAGTTGAGGCTAAACGGTTGGTTCTAGGGAATGATACGAGAGAGTTACTACGCGATGGTGCGCCAAGAGAGACCTGATATATATGGTCAGGAGCTTCTCTCCGACGAGGAACAGAAAGAAACCCAGAGAACGCACATCGGCCATTGCTTTGACTATATCAGACAAGCAATTATGTGTGCGGGAGATTTGACCCTTGAAGGGCTTCTCAAGACCCCATCTGGGGAATTAGGCAGTAGCGTGGATGGCTGGGGAATTACGCACCAATGCCGAAGTTGGGATCAAGCTGTAAGTTGGACCCAGCAGCATAAGGCACCTCACAATCATACTGGTATTGCCTAGTGCTCTCGTTCTTCGCGAGGAGGGATAACGAGTGAAACGAGAGTATAGAGGGGCAGGGTATTGGTGGAATGTGGCTGGGTTATGTAGCTAAATACCGTATAGGGGCTTTACCCTCTCATATATACAGTATCTGCGACATCAACATACCTAGTAACTACCTATACTGTTTTTAATACTTGCCTATCACGCTCAATCCTGGAAAATATTGCTTATATGCGGATAGCCCCTTTAATTGTGGAGCTATGCTTATCCGTGAATGTTAAGTAAAGCTCTCTTTTCTTGGTGTGGTAAGGAACGGGGCTTTTTGACAAGAGCTGTTTCTGAATCTCTGACTTTCTTCACCGTGATAGCTATAATTACCATCAGAAGGTCATTAAAGGCCTCTAAAGTCTGCAACTGGCTCGAGCAGTTTTTCGGCAACCTGTTCTACAACTCTGAACTGCTCCTATTTTAGCTCTTTGATTTCAGATATTAAGGCATTCTTGATCATAGTATCTCTTAGTTGTTCCTCTTTTTCCTTAATCTGAGAGTCTAGGTTTTCCAGCCTTGCACTCTCCACTTCGAATATGGACCACACGTGGACATACTGCCGCCAAGGTAGTAGAGATAGATGAACCGGTTTTGGGGCTATTCGTTAACTGGAATGGGTTGTCGCTACGCTCTTCGACTTCGTTTCCCGGTAGGCTGAACTCGATGTTAGTTATACCAGACTCTGTCCAGGTGCTCCCGTCAGTCTTCGAGGCACCACTCCGGAACAGCTACTCTTGTAGATCCGTTGAACAGCCAACGGGAAGGAATTGTTGTATCTCGTTGACGGACTTATCTCCGCTGTATGGTGCAGCGAGAAAAAAAAAAGAAGTTTCCCATTCTGCATGGTTTTGTTCAGGGGTTTGGCTAACCGGTCCATATGCTCCTTTCCCTCTTGGTTCCTCT
Organism: Camillea tinctor; assembly: GCA_022578605.1. NCBI lineage: Eukaryota > Fungi > Ascomycota > Sordariomycetes > Xylariales > Graphostromataceae > Camillea > Camillea tinctor. The sequence continues at coordinate 1,000,285 of MU394055.1, forward strand.
TGATCGTCCATGGCATAGAGATGATATCGAAATCCCCTTCTGCAGCTGTATCAACCACCTACTCCTATCATTAACATATTGTGTCGCGCTAGAAGAAAGCTGAGTTCAATGAAGTGCAACTTACCCGATGTATTCTCTCCGTAAACTACTCGGATCACAGCACTATCCGCCGTAAACTCGACCAGTAAGTGTTTCATGTGTCAATTCTACGCATTGTCAATCAGTACTACTTTGACATTTCCGCAGAGTTCCTTTGGAATGTTGGCATCTTTCATCTCTATATTGAGATTTTTAATCTCACTATCGAAGCTGTCCATCCTTTTCAGCCAATTGTGCAGCTGCGGCGGCCTACAGTTTACCGAATGCCTACTCATTTAAGTGGAATTGCCGAAAACAGAAGAACTGTTATTTCAACATACAGTTACTATTTTGGGAATACGAACTAACCATTCCTGGGAGAGGAATGTAACTATTGCCAACATCAACAGGACTTCCATTAAGCCACAAGCCAAGTGTCGATAAAAATACATAAGATGAACTGTTGTTGCGGATGTTAATTGCCCTTCCGCAATTAGCCCATATATAGTACGCGACATCTCAGAACTTCAAATGGCGGATCCACATGAACCACGTCGACTTTTGAAGACCGTCCATGTGGGGAAATTACCTGTCCAAGCTGAGTATGACCTTTCAGCAAAGACCCGTCTCAGTTACGTCCACTTACTGCTGAATACTAAACGATATTTACTCATAGTGTGGTTGCAATACGCTTACATGATACCGACCCGGGTGAAATCGCGTGGTGGGAACAAGAATTTCCCAATATATTTCCCAATTATCGCATATCATTGTATACGTTTGATATTTGGAGCCAAACTCTTGGGATGTATACGGCCGAGCAGCTCCAACAGGAATCAGTGTTTCTTCTTAGTGCCCTGAATGAACTAAGAAAGGACAACTATAAGGCAGGTTCGATCTTGAATGGCTCTAAATATTACGGAGGTTAACCAGACAAACTCACCATAGTGTCCAGTCATATTTGTGGCACAAGATATTGCTGGAATTCTGCTCAAAAAGGTGAGTATAACCTAATATTAACTCGGATTATAGTATTGTTGTTTATATAGAGTTGAAACTGATTTGTATTTTAGTCACTTTTGATGTGCTCTAAGCACCCCGAATTATATAGGAACATATGCAGCTACACGAAGGCCATGGTAAGTTTGAATCAAAGATCAAATATGGTTAGATCGTCGAAGGAAGATGGCTGATATGCAGCTAGGTTTTCATTTGCACTCCTCATGGAACTAGGTCCTCAAAGAAGCTGGAGTCAGCCTTGGCCCAGCTTGTCATCGCCAAAAAGCAGATACCAGAGGTCGAGGCATGGAAAGGACTTAGAGGACTTAGAGATTGGGTGATTGGAACAAATGATGCTTTCCTCAAAACTAAGATGACTGTCTCAGCTCTAACCCTCAGTGCTATGTCTACGAATGTGGATGCGAATCCCAAAGTATGTAGAACGCTCTTTTGTGGTTTAAACGCTACGTGACAACTTGCGAATATAATACTAACACATAACCTGTATCCCAGGATTTTGAAGATTACAATTGCTCCATGTCAACACCTCTAGAACTTTTGTGGACAAGTGGAGCTCCGTTTGACCAAGTCGTGAGAACTATTCCTTGGAAAGAGTTAAATTTGGAAGGTCTTTTGCAGAATTTTGGTCAGTAGACACGGCAACCTGTCATTCTTTTTGCCGGATTACTGACCTAAAGGCTCTGACACTATGCAGAGAGTGGGATCTTGGCATATGAATTACGAAAGCTTCTGTCGTTGGCAATTCCGCAGTGCCTAAGTAAAGAACTCACCACTAGCAAAGGTCAAAAGGCAGTTACAGACCTTGATTCCTTTGAACAATGGAACCAGAGCGAAGGTTTCAGAATCCTACTAATCCAGTCCCATGGCAACTTCGGATCGGTGATTGGCGATATCTTCGCCAATCTAGCAAAGCCGACGGCCGGATCTTTCTCTAGACGCCGCTTGCTATATTTCATGCTTGATACAACGGATTCACGGACTAGCTCTGTGGAGTCAATGCTCTTGACTTTGTTATGCCAGCTTGTCTATCACTGCCAGCACTTGGGTGAAGAGAAGACGATAAATGCCGCCCGAGAATGTTTCCAGGCCTTACCACCACATCAATTTTTGAAGACGGAGGATCTCTATATCCTCTTTATTGATATTCTCTTAGAGGTACAGGCCTCCAGGACACAACCGCCCGTTGCTATCGTAATTGGGGGGTTGGACAAAGTGCCTAAGTCAGGTAGTTGGTTTCTGGAAAAGCTGCAGTCAATTAGCCAAGACTGTGAGCTTGATATCAAAGTGATTGTCATATGTTCAGACCCACATTCCCTACTGAAGGATAACAGCAATATTTTGATATTGCAAGCAGGGGGTGGTCAAGTGGGTTGTGATAGTATCTGCAAAGGGCGACATTCGCAACCCCAAACGGAAGAAGAATCGCGTCCGAAGACTCAACCCAATGAAAGTTTCCATGTCAACGACACTACTCATATCCTAGATGATGAGTGTATTGCGCTTATTCACGATAGGCCTCAACTTTATAATCATCGGAAAGTTCTAGCTAAATTACGTCAATCGTGTCTCCCCGATCGGAAATTATCCCAGCTGACCCTCTCATGGCTCAAGGTTGCAGACTTGCCACTTGTGGAGAACGCGATAAAGACATATCTCTCAACACTTCTTCCCGCATCCCTGAGAAATATTTCCGGCCAAATTCTATCGTCAATTACCTCAAGTGACCACCTATGGGCTTCATCAATCTTAGAGGTTCTCTTACACTCGTTCAGGCCACTAACAGTTTGGGAACTGGCCCTAATTGATTCTTCAAATCAAAACAAGATGGTTTCTGTGTTTAATCTGTCGCAGAAGTTGGAATACGTCTTCAAGGGTTTGATAACAATTTGCCATGGCCATGTTCATCTCGCTCATCCCGGCCTTCGTGATCTTCTTATTACTGAGTATAGCACAGATATGGACCTTCATATCATTATCAAAGGGGAAGAAGAGGTTCATCAGCGTCTGGCTAGCTCTTGTATTGCTTACCTTTTATCTCTGACGCCAGAAGAACTTGCCTCCGCAGAGCTTTCATCCTTGCAGAGCCGGGAAGACCTTCTTTATTACGCAACTACCCAGTGGCCTCTGCATGCTAGAAGGGCCAATCTGGATGAGCTAAAAAGCAGAATCCTCTTCCAGGACTTCCTACAGAATGACGGAAAGATCATAAGTCTTTGGGCTATGATATACATCTCTCTAGATCCTTTGACATTACCAAGCCCTCTTCATTCAGCATATACTGATCCTAATTCTGCACTCCCAATACTTGCTAAGTACGGTCTTCAATATCTCTTTTCCATAGTCAGGGAAGCGTTTCAGGACATTCCCTCTTCCAAAACGGAACAGTCCCGTGCTATTTCCGTAGCTTCAATAGTTGGGGATGTCGAACTGACCACGAGTGTCTGCGGTATTATCCCCAGAGATGCCGCAGTCGATGTACCAATGCTCGTGGCGATAGAAAATGGGGAAACCGAAGTTCTCATATCTTCTGACGCGAAGGCGGACAATGAGGAAGCTCACATGAAATGCTTCCAAGTTCTTTGCCGTACAGCTTCCCTGGACAAAGCAGATATTGTGAAGCACATCCTCGACACAGAAACATATAATATGGACATCTGGGCTTCAGACACAAACGCAGTATCTAGACCACCTATATATTACGTTGCTCAACGAAATTGTATCCGCACCGCGAAGATCCTCTTGAGCAACGAATTATGCACCCATCCAATTTTGCGGTCTTTGCTAGAATGGGAAAACAAGGAGATCATATGGAGATCAGTTTGTAAACTTGGCTCCACAGATATTCTAGGCATACTTCTTGACTCTAAGAGGATTGGCGTGAATATATCCAACGAGGCACAGGCTCACTATCACCGGATAGCTATCGATACTGCTATTAAACACGGCCGATTTAAGATCCTGGAGCTGTTGCTCCAATGGAACTTTCGTTTTAACAAGAAAGATATGATTGAAGGAGACAAAGTTTCACTTCAATTGGCAATTCGGTCAAAAAGGGGAAAATGTAGTTCTCGTCTGATAGAGAACCTAGGAAGTCATATAGGATCTGATGTGGCCTTAGTTACTGAAGCCATCAAAGCACAGAGTACGAACATTTGCGAGAAGCTCCTACAGCATATTAGTAGGCCAGTTCTGGACATCAATATCAGCAGCTACCTGAGTGACGCCATTGAAACCAGAAACCTTACCATGATCCAAATGATTTACAATCATGCAGAAGAGCGCGGGATGGAAAATACCTCTTCTATGACTGAAGCTCTGGAACATGTTGTGAGGCAACTTCTTCGCATGGAAGATGATTTCGACGAAGATATCATTTCGTGGGTTTATTCGAAAGCAGTGTACAGAAACAACCTTCGAAACTTTCGGGTTTATAATCGAACCCCTTTGTTTTATGCAGCTTACAGAGGCTTCAGCTGGCTCTGTCGTGCCCTTGTCAAGGCTAACGTTGATGTGAATGAAATCGGAGATTCCGACGAATGGTATCCAGTACATGGAGCATATGACAATGCAATTATTACACGAATTCTAGTTGAAGCTGGTGCCGATATCAATAAAAGGACCCGTTCAGGGGCAACAGCGTTGGAACTAGCACTCAAACGGAATCATTCAGAAGTTGTGGAAGTTCTTCTAAAAGCCGGCCCATCCCAAGAAACTCTTAGGAATGGTTTTCAAAAGGCATTATGGGAAAGAAAGTATGGCATGGCAAACCGTATTCTGAGAGCCAACATAGAGCTGTGCTATCCAATGCCAAATGTGGATAGATACCTCCTCCACAAGTTAGTGCTGATCGGGAATACAGAACTTGTCGAGTCGATACTTAAGTATGAGGTTGACTTGGAACTAACTCGGGGCCGGGGAGTAACGGCGTTGCAGTGCATAAAGAGAGAGACTGACGTGTCTATAACTCGAATGCTCATTAACCGCGGAGCAAACTTGGAAGGTTCCAAAAACTCGAGTATTACGCCGTTACTTATGGCAGTTCTCGCTGGCAACCTCTCCGTCGCTAAACTTTTAGTTTCTAAGGGTGCAAAGGTCGACATTGATGATCCATGTTGGAACCCACTTCACCAAGCATGCTGTTCTGCATCTATTGATATGGTCAAGTTTCTTCATCAAGAAGGGGCGGATGTGAACAAACCGCTGCAATCATCGAAGGGAACGCCTTTACAAACAGCATGTTTGCGAAAATCCAGTCGGGAGAAAGACGAGATAATAAATTTCTTTCTACAAGATAACAATGTGAATTTGGAACAGAAATCAGCACGGTGGGGGAGTAATGTCGTTGGTTTGGCCTGCTTAACTTGCGAAACGACTATTGTTGGAAAGATGATTGATCGTCAGGCTAACATTACTGCTGAAGATCACTTAAAGAGGACAGCAATACATTTTGCCCTCTATCGAACACCAGACTACGTCCAACTTCTCTTGGATCATGGAGGAAGTCTAGATAGCGTTGATATCATGGGAAGACATGCTCTTCACTACGCAGCTGCTAGCGGGCAGCTGGAAACTATCAAATTTGTTCTCAAGGAAAGGAAGGATCTCATAAATGGTGAAGACTGCCATAAATGAACTCCCTTGATGTGGGCTTTGCGAGCAGGCCACTGGTGGAAGGTCGAGCCGAGTACTCACCTCGAAATTATCCAGACTCTAATTAAAGCGGGTGCGAGACGGGTGGTTGAGGGTATTGGTGTAGATCGAACTTGGACACCTCTGAGGCTTGCCATGTACTACAGTCTCTCAGAGGACATTTGTGACGAGCTCACCCCTAGACCAAATGACCTCGAAAACATTGAAAACAAAGCTTTCTGGCTTGTTGGTGGACGCAAAATCGGGAAACCATGCGAAGGTGGATTTTGCGATGCGTGTCTTCTAGTAAGTTCACTGATTATAGTTTGGCCTCCTCATATCTCTTGCTCATCGATCACAATAGATGCTATACGGATTATACTACAGGTGCGAAGAATGTGGAGAGGCTGGTTATTGCCTCTGCTTCAAGTGCTACATGTCCCGAGATATCGTACATCCCAATCACCGATTCTGTTCAAAGGGAACAGAGGAAGAACTGGAAAGTGAAGAGGAAGATGAAAATGATGATGAAACAGAGAACTGGGACGAAGATGATGACGACGATAGCAGTGTGGAGAACTGAAGAACTGAACTTAGTCCAAAGAAAATAAAGAGACTGTTTGTATGTGAACAAGTCACACTGCTCTATATGGTTACCAATAATAGACTGCCTTTTTATCTCGGAGCTTCCGTAGCAAAAGCTACCTATCATCACGACTATCACGTGTCTAGGCTCCTAGGCGCCATCCTCCTCCAGACCTGTGCTTCATCAGCCCTGCCACTCTCCAGCAGCAGGGCCTCCAGCTTGTCGACGATATGTGCTATTTCGTGCGTAGGCTTCCCCAGATTAGTCGCGCAGGTGGCTGCCCTCCCCAGCCAGTGCGTGCTCTTCTCGGGCTCCCCCATGTTTTCGTATATCTTGGCGATATCCTCCATCGTGTACACGGCGCACTCATCTCTGAGAGTCATTTCTACCGGGAGCCCCTGCTTGTCCGCGTACCCGACGATACCCAGGCACACCGATAGGGCCTCGGCCCACGACCGCTTATCCATCAGTATGTGTTCGATCTGGCGCGCCACGCGGCGCGCTTGCAGCGATGTGGGTCCGTACGAAGAGTTCGCTATGTTGAGGGTCGTGCGCGCATGCTGCAGGGCGCTGTCGTACTTCTGGCTCCGCCGGAGGAAAGCAACTCGTCGCATCTGCGCGGTGAGCGATAACTGGTGCGCTGGACCGAACGCTGAGCTTATGCCATCGATGAGGCAAGCGAGAGCCGTTTCTGTGACCCACAAATCACCATTTTGGATGCGCAGTTCGCGTGCCAACATAGCGAGGGGGTGATTCCCGCCCAAAGAGGCTTCTGCTAGCTGGTACAGGAAACCCAAAAGACTATTCCGCAGAGCTGGGTATATAGCGGTGTTAGAAGGCGACAATATTGTAAATAATCCGAGAATGTAGGCCCCTGCGTTGGATTTGATCTCCCCTGCTGCAGTATCGCATGCTTTCTGAATGACAGGCCAGGCTCTATCTGCCGAACCAACCTTCAGGTAATAAATGCCGTAGCCAAGGTGGTTCCAAAAGGGGCTATCTAGACTGTTCAAGGAACGGTAGGTAGATTCGGAGGTGGTAAATGCTGAAACGGTCTTAAAAATAGACTCTGCTCTACTAAGTTGAGGACTATAGTTTATAGCTAGCAACGAAATTAGCATAGTTAGGGGAAACTTGAAGAGATCCTTACATCTACCTATTGTGGTTAATGAATTTTCATGATGACCTTTTGAGAATCTTATTTTGAACTCTCTAAGGTTTTCCGGACTCGAGTCGAATGGTTTGTTCAGGGATGTCAAAAACGATATATCGTTTGGGGTTGCCCATATGGTTGATACACCAGTGATGGGTTTCGAGTCGGTCGTTTCGTCATGCGCAGCCGGCTCAAGATCAAGGCGTTCCTCTGATACCGAAGAGTCTTTTTGTGCCTTAGTTCGGATATGTCGCTTGAGCTTCCTCCGGTTTCTAGCATCTAATATAATATCTGTAGAAGATGATGTTTCTCGGTCCATACTCGATATTTGATGAATTAACTGATCTTTCTGAGTTGATTTCCAGTTTTTGGTTACGTTCCATTTTCTAAACCGCTTTTTATACATTTGTGATCTACTTTCTATTATCAGTCTGGTGACACGTCTAATATGTATTACCGCCTCAAATTTTGGGAAAGTTAGGTATTACGCACGTGGCTTCAAATTTATGCTGAGCTTTCATCACCTCCCGGACCTCGTTAAGTGTCATCGAGTCTCTGATATAAAGCTTCTCGATAGTCTGTCGATGCTTTAGCCATTCTTTCTCCGAAGGACCTTCGATCTTTTTGAACTCTTCTTTCACTTCGGCGGCTAGCATTGTGACCGCAGTTTCAGAGTGATTCACGTGAAGACTGCGTGATGTTGGATGTTTTGTATTATCATATGACTTTACTAATCCAGCTGATTCGTACAGCTTCTTCTACGTACAAGTTAATGATGACATGAGTGCAGTGTCTACTTGGTGGTTTAGCCGCTCTTTTAAATACTATCAAGTGTTGTATAATGATGGCAAGGCTACAACCCTCACTGACTCAACAAAAAAAATGACCCTCAGCCATTCATAGTGCGTTACGTGACAGGTGAAAACGGCAGTGGCTATATCGTGGCTGTATATCATTGTGTGACGAGTAAGCCGGGCAACCGGTTAGTCTCGGAGCAGGGGTCATATATCTTTTACATAGACAGAGTACCTTGCATTGAGGTATAATAGGAGGCCTTATCAAACTATTCATAGATAGATAATTTTTTTTTTAATTTACCTGAAGCTTGTCACAAGAAACAGGTTGGCATAAATATACTTGGGGGTAAAATCTGCCAATCAGAAAGATATTACGGAAATTATAGATGGCATATTTCTTTTTTTTTTTTTTTTTTGGTAAGCAGTAGCCTGAACCACCCTTCACAAGACAAGCAACTCTAGAACTTTCGGGACCGATGTAGTCTAGACCACCACTACCCCTTAAATGGATATCGGAGAGTATTATACGGCAAGTTGCTTTTTTAAGGCTGAAGAAAAACACCAATTATATATTGCAATGGATCAAGTCATGTTGATTTCTCAATACTACTGAACCCCAACTCCGCATCACTTTACCACCACAGGCGGTCAGCTCGCGTCGTTTAAGTCCAGTGGCGTACATCACAAGCCCCTGTACAGCACCATGTTACAGATCCTAGCGCGTATTAAGGGCAAAAAATGACGAATAAGCTAGGTTAGAGGCAACGTGTTTAACGAACAGGACTGTGAACTAGTATGCTGTCATCAGGCAGTGCACATTAATTCTCACCTTTTTTTACTTCAGCCTTAGACATGTTATGATATCGATAATAAGATACCTACAACATTAACATCAGTTTGAAAGGTATCTTTAAAGAAATATATCAAACTAAATTATAGGAGGAACAATGACAGAAGAATATCAAATCATAGAATGGATACTATAAGCTGATTTTAACTACGAAGGCTTAAACATGCTGGTAACCTGACTATTATCTCGATATACTGAAAATGTTCCTCTGAATGAATAATAAGGTAAATGTTGATGATGCTTCAGAGATGTTATATTTCAAAGTACATATCATATAATCGTCACCTTCCTAGCTTCTTCTTGCTGAAACCAGGAGTCATCTTCTGCAATGAAAATCCCAAGCCGGCAAAAAGTTCCATCTAGGTTCTTTTCGAGCATGAGCCCCTCATCCGCAGACAGACACATAACCCATAGTGTTGAGGGGTTCTCGTCCGCGATATCAAAAAGGCCTACTGCGACGATATCGTCAGGTGAGGGGAGCTTTTGTAAATCTTTATCGCTTCTGTTCATTTTCTCTAGCAAAACTCCGTGTCTCTTAATTTTGGGAAAAGACCACTTTAGCTTGCGTTGATACTCTGACATTGGGATGTTGGCGCAGCGGACCTCGAGAGGGCACCCCAAGACCTCTAACCGACAGGGTCGATACACGACCACACGAGGGTTCCAATCATCTGGACTCCATCTTCCCTCCTGCTGATCTGCCGGAGAGCAGCGGAAGGTCTTCGGGTCCTGGAGCTTTTTGTCATATGTTCTTCCTGTCGCTGGCCATATAGGACCTAACAGCGCTAACCAAGACCATGATGGTGCACGTACCACCGGCCCTCCTTTGGACGCCCCTGAGACTCCGATGGGTTTGCGTAGAGCGCTGCTCGTGTGCGGGCCACCGATGATGCGTCGGCTCCTCCACAGGAGCCCGCGAATCATATCATCCTCCCAAAGACCGGCTAGGTATCTACATTTCAGTGCTTTTTGAAACCGAAAGGCAATACCTGCGAGTGTTGCAAAGTTATCAGTTGGATCGAAGAGATCCCGTGTAGCATATTGATGTGATAGCTCATACCAACGTTTCAACACTGTGCTTGTGGTGAGATTTGGATCTAACAATGCATCGTACGAAAGATCGTAGCGACCACTTGCACCCCATCTATAAATGTGAAAATCGCCATCTTCGTACACAATACACTGCCTACACCTGAAGCTCAGCTGCTGTTCGCCGTAAATGATCATTCGTCGTGACAGAACCGACTCCTGAAAGCACCAAGCTCGCTGATCAACCGGGCCCGTGGCCTTAGACCTTCGTAGAGTGAGATAGCAACAGGCACCACTCGGTATATCAGCGTGTGGACGACTATACGGGATCTCGCAACCGGGAGAAAATCTGGCTGTGTGTTTCAGGAACCCCTCCAGGCTATTGTTGCTTCTTCCGGCTACGATGCTCAGTTCGGCGTTTCCGTACACGTCCGCTATCTTGGCGGCCTCATTCGCCCAGTCCTCTTTGTCGCCCTGGATAATGCACAGTGCATCGATCCAGATGTATCGATAGCCAAGCTCGCGGGCAATCTGAAGTGCCTCGCGATGCGCGAGGGTCATTTCGGTCATGGGGATCTGGTCTTGGAAGGCCTCAAACGTATCTCTCTTGAGCTTGACTTTATGCCGCACACCTTCACCCCAGGAATATGACAAGGCGACATAACGATCATGCTTGCCACCCGTGATATATAGCTTGGGTGTGATTTGCGTTGATGATTGTCCAAGATCCACGACCCTTGTAGGCATTTGAGTTGGAGCTATACCACCACAACGCGAATGATGCTGTTGACAAACCGATAGCCAGTACTTAGATACGGATGCTCGAAGTTGAGGATCTCGTGATAGGATCGTATTGCGCTCAGCAAGATAGCGAGCAGCAGTGGTGTCTAAAGCAGGAAGGAGTCAATAAGATTGCCGCGATTATTACAATTGAAATAGCTTCCAAAGAACTTGCCTGGTTCTGCGTAGATGCTCACGTTACAGTACAGATGGGAGTGGCCCATGACACCAACCGAAACTATGATCCCACTTCCCTCGGCAGAACCTCTAGGTAAAACCATCAACGGCCTCGGGTCCATGTCTGATAAGAATGTCCATAGTAGAACCCGCATATCCCTATGATCTTCAACATCGGACGGGGACTCGATAAGACATTTTTCAATATCTCCTGTCGTACACTCATTGTTGAAGCTGATCCAGAATAGAACACAAACATCGCAAAGTTTCAATTCTGCGCAGGCTTTTAATTCGCCAAGATTTCTGTGATGTTCGTATTCGGTGTTCCCCCGAAGCTCTTCGATGTTCAATTTCTCGCAGTATCTGCATCTCATGACTGTAATAGCCAGCCCTATTGGTGTGGGGGAGAGAAGGGGGTCAATGTAACGGTCTGAGTGCGGTCATGGAAAGACGGTACTCGATGATAGAACTGGGTTAACCTATGTATGTAGGTAACCTAGATCAATTGGCCACTAGCTTGAGGTAAACTACATACGTAGATGTGCACCTGAAACCAAGTATGTAAGACGAAAATGGATTTCACTAAATCCGAGTCGAGTTGCCCGGCCATATGGGTAAGCACTCCCTCCCCACTGGCGATCGGAACAAACCTGAGCTGGAAGACAGATCACATTTGAGGTTACTCAACATATAAATCTCATGCAAGAGAATGATGCATAATGGACACGCTATAGGATCCCCCCCAAAAACGTTTCTATGAACTTATCGATGAATGGGCAAGAAAATTATTAAAAATCCATGAAATTTGGTCGAGCCAAATTTCCGAGTCCATTTCGCACTAATCGGGGCACCGCCTTAAGAATTCTAAGTATATCACAAACGAAAAAGGGGGGTACAGCCTTCTATATTCTTGGATTTACTGGTAACCTATTATGTGCACAACATGTTGATATGAGACATCTTCCGGACTCCTTGGACCTCTCTTATTGACCTGTCACATTGGATTACTCACTAAGTTAAGGCCGCCTGGTGTTAGTTGTTGATGGTTAGCAATATGTACTATACAATGAGCAATGCCAATAGTAGACTACCCATAAAACCACGCAACATGATCATGATAAACATTTCGGTATGATTAAATACGTAACTGGCCCGCTAAGGAATGGGCTGTGCGGCGCCTAGACTGTCTCGGTAAATATCTCGTATTTATTCAGTGGTAAAACCTCTGTCAACTGTCCATATTGTATTATTAGACTGGAGAGAGAGCAAGCCCTCTGCCCAACCATCATACCATTTAGTTATGAAGTAGCATGGAAATATAATGAATGCAAAGGGGGTATATTGGTCTGTGTAACTGCCGTGAACTGACTGGGTAAAAAAGAACAACTCCACGCCAACTTGTAAAGCAACACAATCTACAGACACAGAGCTGTGGTTCCTGGTTCCCATAATCTCCACAACATTATGAAGCTCCCGCATCGCTCTGAATAATGTAACTAGGATCATCGACGCTGCTGTTATTTGCTTATTCAACTTGATCTGCGTAAACGCATACCCTTACTAGCAGTATCTTATTAGAAACAGCTCATCCCATCATTTTTAAATCATACGTGAAATATGGTTGTTCCTTTACGAAATATGGTTGACATGACACCTCGCGACCCTAGATATAGCTTCAGTAATTCCTCCATAATATGAATATATGGTGGCAAATATCACCACTTAAGCAATACGTACCGTTTGTTTTCTGTATCATAGAAATTGGTTCATCTAACCTGTAGACAAATACGTTGGCGTTGATAGCTTATGGCTATTTACGCCATCACTTTTTGATTGCTTGGCGAGATTTCGCCATTCGGCCTCGCTCCTTGTTAATTCCATTACCATGATCTTCTCCTGCGGCCTTTCTTCTGAAGCTCTGAAGTTTGGAGAGTTGTATATCCTCCTCACCCTACGCTTTCTGGATTCGAGAAGCTTTCCGTCAGGACAGGACAATGAGTAGACATGAACCTCAAATTCTCCGTGATTCGGACCAGTTGCAGTGTATATGTCGAGGTATTTCTGGCGCAAACGTAGGCAGCTTAGATTGTATTTTTCAGCTATAACGGTTCCTGGCTTGTATACATCATCCGGGGTGGGGTCTTTTGTGGAATAAATATCATAATGGGAGGACATATTTGAATAAATCATGACGAGGAGCCTACAGACAAGGAGTTGAAGTTGCAGATTATGACCAAAGTAAAATGGCAGAAGGTAAGGATTTATACCCTGGGAAATATATTACATGGCAAACGGGAATAACATTATTACCTTGTCGAGTTAAGGGGGCTATCGGCGAGCAATTTCCCACCTTGTATTATAAGCCTCAGCACATTGTTATCATGTATACAAGAAGTATATTCATTGGGAATAAGGGGGAATGAGGCTCTGCGTAGTAGCGCAATATTACATCAGGGATGCAAATACATGTGTGACTACCCTCGGTTGCTTGCATGATTTTGAGCCTCAATCGCCAGGGTAGCTGATGAAGTTCGGAGCCGCTATTGACCATATATGGTCAATTTTACATTAAGCCGCATCACAGGACACTTGCGTCCTACGCATACCTTCTTTTAAAAAGTAGTGTCCGTTATATGATTAATGCGGTTATTTTATTAGCGGTTGGTACTTCCCATCTTTCGACTTTATATGGATTAAATCAAGTCCTGTCACATTATTGCACGTATGATGTTGACCACGCCTAAAATTGGTCCCCGTGGGGCAATTATCACCTCGGTCGATATAGCGTATGTTTATTGTTAAGTGGGGCTTCGGTGTGTTTGTTAATTGGCCAAGAGAGGGGAAGGGGGGTGATGATGTATTGTAACAGAATTGAACATACGGAGTAGAGATGGGTTGGACGCCCAGTAACAAAACTGCTTTTTTTTTGTCATTTTTTGCAATTTGTGTACCGTTATTTCAGCGAGGGTACTTGACAAGGGGGAAGCCCAGCCCACCTTTCTATAATTATAAAGATGTAATTTCCAGACAGCCAAAATAGCATGGTATCGAGCATATGCGGTCTTGATTTCTGGCACTGGTGTGGAGGGGGGAAAGCAATGGGTTGGATTGCCAATTCTTTTCAGAACTATTGGCTAATATTCGAGAGCATCGCTACACCCGTACGGACAAATCAAGAATAAACACACCGGTTTCAATCAATTAGCGCTTCGCGTCTCAACTCTTACACGTTACTGCTATTTCTGTAAATTTAGGAAGCATAATGCTTCAGTCTTACGCCTCTTCAGTGGATCCTGTCGCATAACATTGGCCTAGAACGAAGCACATCAGATAAATGTCAGCGGTAACACCTGTAGATCAAAAGAGGTATCCAGCATGTATTTAGGCTAGGTCTTTGACAATTGGAATACATAGGTACCAATGCTCCACCCATGCTGCAAATGTACATAATATACATACACCTACCTAGATACACAATTATATAATGCGGTACTATCAAGAATGAAATTTTAAGATATTAAATTTCTAAGATAGATGTATCAATATATTGATCTCAAATATGGGAGGAAATGTAGAGCTATTACCTACCTGCTAGCTGTTGTGTGCTAAATCATAAAGTACATGACCGTATGTACCGTGTAAGAAGCAAATCAAATATGTTTGGAACCAGTGACAATATCACAAGAACCTTCTACACAACAAGTTACATGATTATACGGGTTCGTATTAAGCTCCGGGTGACACTATCGGATACAAAAATTTGGTTCCCTTATATCTTACCCCTTTGCAGTATTTATAGCAGTCATTGTATTAAAAAGTTTGGCAGAGTTAGAATACTAGATATTAGGGTTGAAGAATTTTAGGCAGGTATACGGGGTAAGTAACTAGTATATGTATATTGTAAGTGATTGCGGTTCTAATTACTCACACAATAATATTATCATTCTTAAATAAGCTGTTTGTAGGGGCTTTCGTGTGAGTTCAGGGTTGCCTCATACATAGTTTCTAAAAATGCAAAAAGTGATTTGTGCTAAGTTAAAATCATAGAGAGAAATTGTATCATAATCATGTAGGTAGATACAAAGATCGTGAGTATAAACATTCCCTCCAAAACAAAGTGAATAACCGTTCAACGTTATCGCAACGACTTGAAACCACCCGATCCCTTTCCAACATATGTACGCATACAAACAACGCAAATTTGGTCGCTTATATACATCAAACCTGAACGAAGGGTAATCGTGAGCTGAAGAAAAAAAGAGCGAAATTGCCCCAGGGACATGGGTTGATTTTTGAGCTGATTGTAATGAAACCCACCACTTCGAAAAGTCAGCTTTGCATAAATGCCTGCTATTCGAATACAATTTGATCAGCCATTTCGGGCTGCTGGTCGACCAGCTGGGAGCCTGCCATCCCTGCACGTTGGGTAATGTTGATAATGAGGGTCAAATTCCTCGCTCGCTAGGCAACATTGACAATAGTAGGGCCCAACTACAAAACGTTCGCATGTGCCCGGGCCATGATTTTCATAGTTTTTCAGCCGGGCGAAGGCCATTCCACAGCGACACATGTACCAGCCTTTTTTTGGTTTTCCTCGCTGAGGTTTCTCATGGACTTCGTGGAAATGTCGCCTGCGAGGCATTTCGTCTTTCTGGAATGCTTTAAAGCACGTCGGGCACGTGAGGTCAAGCTCATTTGGATTCCTAACTCAACGTTAGCATATGAGGATAGTTAAGCTTTGGCAAATTGATATATAGATACCGTGGTATTGCATTGGGGGCATACATTTCCTGCTGAGAGTCATTCTCAGAAGGCCTAGACCAGCCAAACCCCGTTTGCAAGGCAGGTGTATATTTCCCTGCCTCAGTGGCAATATTAAACGCCGTCTGGGCGTAGATATCGGTAAAGGGCTGTTGTTCAGTGTCTAAGATAGTAGGCAGTACTGGATGCTCAGCACTTGCTACATATTGGCTGAGATAGGCACTTGATTGATTCTCAAGTAAACCAGGCCCTTCAAAACTGGCTGTTCAAGTATTAGTGTTGTATCTTTCATAGCCGACAGCTAAAGTGGCAACTCACTAGGCCACTTGGAGGGCGAAGCTGACAGGTCAAGGCTCAGATCCCCATAAACATGCCCGAACTCGTCTCTTAGAGACTCCCTTGGGTTGGACCAGGGACCTAATTCTTGCGGTAGGCTATCGGAAGCAATGCAAGGCTAGTATTCCATGTATTAGCGGCTTTACAGGGCATTAGCCATACTTTTACTTCAGTGCTCTCACGTACCTGAGAGTAACTGTCCACAACATAAGTGAAATCGGGAGATCTAGGCTCGATCTCATTTGAATAGTATGCGGAATCGATATCCGAGTGGTCCTGGTCATGTTGACTTTGGAGAAAGCCGTATTCGATGTCATCGCAGTAGTCGGGGTTATCTTGTGGAGACCCCTCGTCTATTAATGACCCCATGTGAATGGTCGAGCTGGCTCCTCCGTGAGCGCGACTCGACTGTAAGAGTTAAAGTGTGGTGGTGCTGTGGCGGCCGAAGTCGAATATGAAAAAATTGATGAAAGGCCAATAGTCAACCCAGGCTTGAGTGATGCGTATATCTCCCCTATATATTGTCAGTAAGTTTTATGCTTGATCTCTCGCCGCTACCTATGGGTTATATATAATCTAACTGGTATTAGAGTGAAAATGATGAGACCTCTAAAACGAATGTATAATTGGCCATCGACGTCCTCTTCTGTCGTCAAGTTAGGTACATTAAATCATCTCGAGGTGCTACCTGGAAACGCCTCGACCCACTGAGGAACCAACTTCGCATTCTGAGGATACGAAGATGGAAAGACAACGTTGACTGGTAGACCCAATGTTCTTAGTTCATTATTCTCAATGGCCTTTCTACATAAAGTATTATCTAGCATGATTCTGCCAATTTGACTGAACATCATGCTTTGCTTGAGTGATACTATCCATGCCATATTCATCTGAGGTAACTTCCCAAAGTTGAGAGGAGCTTATCAGTCAGTAAGTATAGTTCTATTATTAATCACATATCAAGTATATCATGATAAGGTCGATTGAGGTCAATTCTTCAATCTTGAAAATACCTACTTGGGGCATTATCTGAACCGCTCGGTACAATTTTGGTGAACGGGCCTTGGGCCTACATGTCACATTAGACGTTATACGCGCCCACAACTCCTTACCGCGTTTAGAGTAGGCGATTCGTTTCATATTTGCAGCGTGGGCTTCCTATGAAGTTGAGCCGGCGTGAACATAGAGTGGGGTTATGTTTTCTCCTAATTTTGATTATTTTGATAGTGTTGTAACTGAAAGCGGAAATTATTCATACTTCTATTTAGACAAGCGATAGCTTTCGCCAAAGCCCTCTAGCAAAGCCTTTCTCATAAATATTCAGGTGGAAGTTCCGTAGTTTATCTGAGGTAAGATTGACCCTACGGTGTGCTGACATATCTACCATCATAAGTCTCTTTGCAGGTGATGGATTGTACATGGCCAATTGTCAGCCCCCCCTCCTCCCCCTACAGGGTCAATTTAGTCTTACAATACTGGCCATAAGTGGGAACCCTTTCGGGGACCGATACTATTGCGGAAGCAATTGCTTGGGCGCATGGGATACCCCTCCCTCTCCCCCGGCCCCCAACGTTGAGGTAAACAACTGTTATTTTTTATGAACAAAAGCCACTTTGCGTAAGAGATTCTCTGTATATTTTTCACATGACATCGGACATGGGGATGTCTAGAAAATAGTCTGATCAGAATTTCCGCTAATAAAAATGACAATAGCATCAGCAACGATCACGATAATAAGCAATAATATAAAGTAGGGGAAAAGTAAATTAGATAGTGTGCCTAGTAACGCTCTTAGAAATAGGGAAAAAAAGCTTCTTATATACCTTACTATGGAGCTTCGCCCCATAGTTTCTGGGAGCGCGCGCACTGACCACTATAGTTCTTTATATTATATTGGTGGCAGCTCCATAGATATATATATACACCTCTTTCTAAATAAGTAGTGACCATTCGTATAAAGGGTATTTACTATTTAAAGAGAATAAGCTCTTTGAAACTCATTGCAATTTATGCGTATATATTTAAGTGCCCAAGATGTGAGAGTAATGATTTCTTATTCCTCTAGTTCCCACAACAACAACAACAACGCAACGCAGCCTGCCTAGTAGCTAAATATAAACTATTGGACGTCAACTTGAAGCCAGTTCCTATTGCACTTAGAATAAAAATGGAAAGTAAACGGGGGTGAGAAATGAAAGAGTGGAGAGATAGAGGCTGGAAAGAACGACCAGATTACGAGAAAGGAAGAAAAGACGCCCTTAAAAAAGGATCTGTTTAAGAATCAAATCCAAGATAGTTGTAACTTCTCACTAATTCAAGCACTAAAACCACTATTTAATATAGGAGCCAGCGATGACTTACTCACAATCATCCCACCAGAGCTTTTGTTTAGTTATCTTGTGTCAAGCAAAAGCGAACACTAATAGCCTGTTGGCTATTAGCTCATATATATAGTCCGTGATATCTTGAGTTATTCGTAAAGATATAGTGTGACAAGGGGTAATAGCTTGGAACAATAAAGTCATATTCAACTAATAATTCTCTTATGGTCTCAAGGAGTCTTAAGGTTCTAAGTTCTCCTGGATCCCATGTCGAGAATAATGCTCCTATTTATACACATACAATCTGGCCTAAGGCATCTATTCCTTATGCATGTTGGTTTATTCCTTTATTCATAAGCATGACCAACACAGGTAATCAGAAACATGGTCCCATTATAGATTAGCAGTGACATCCAACATATCTTGGCAGTGTCCACGTATGACATATAGAGTTAAGAATAAGTCAACATTTACAAGAAAATTAGAAAGCGTAACTAAGACAATCTGCTCGTTTGTTTCGTAGTTAGATAAGTTACGTATAAATTCCTACGGAGCCGGTCCGGCAGGTATGTCCCCTACGTCCGTCCTAGGTGGAACCTTGGGCATGGACATGACGAAAAAAGATATGAGTATGGACTACCAAATCTGACAGTTGATAGCGAGAAGAAGAAATTGCGAGCGACTCAAAGCTAGATGTGGCCTCATAACATTTACGAGTACGGAGAGTTCAACCATAACGTGAGTTTTCCCGTACGTAGTGATCGGTGCCCGGATCAATTTGATGTATTGAATCGCTCTATAGCCATCAAGTCCTTCTCAACAGAAGACACCCCCAAATCCCTAACGGCAATGATCTAATCTTCTCAATACTATCCCTCAAGAATGCTGCTTCTAGCTACATAGGCTTATCGGCCCTCTAGCCTGAATTGACCGACTTAGAAAATTGCGCGCTGATTGTAGGTTTCAGCTTGGATCTGCAAAGGAGCACCACCACCAGCACATGTTCCGGAGTGAAGAGCAGCGTTAACAGTATGCATGGGACTGGAGCAGTCTCCCGCGGCGAAAACACCCTTGACGCTTGTCTGGTTAAAAGGTGGATTGACCTTAATGGTGTTCATCGGTGTCAACTCAAGGCCTAGCTGCTGGGCTAGCGAGCCTCTCAGGGTTGTTTTCGGTTTGTGTGCTAGGAATGCCTCAGTCTTACTCGTGCCGTCGTCCAAATGAATGGTGATCTGAGCACGCTCTGGGGCTTTAACAAGCTTTGTGATCTTCCTCGGCTCAACCGCCATAGGGGCCGGGGCAGCTTCAAGGGCGTCGGCTAAGTCTTTGGCGAGCTGCTCGTTACCATTGGTGTAGAGCGTTACTCGATCTGACATGCGTAAGGCCTGGCGAGCCAAATGCAAAGCGACGACAGCGGTACTTGTATCTCCTTCAGCTAACATGCCTGCGGAGGGAGTACCTTTTTCTTCCCATCCGTGACAATAAAGGCAATGGAAACTTGCATAGAATAGACCGGTCAGCCTATGTCACAACAAAATGGAAGGGTCTAATGAGACAATAATTCTTACATGCCAGAGAGCCAGCAATCTGCGTAACCAGGAATATCAGGAAAGACATCTTGGACACCGGTGGCTAAAATCAGCTTCTTGCCGACCCAGGCCTTGCCGTTATTTCCTGTGGCTTCGAAGAGCCCATCGTCTCTCTTCTTAACAGACGTGACCTCGACGTTTTCCACCGTAACGGAATCATACCGTACGAAGTCAGCCCTGGCTGCGGCACGGAATTCTTCGGGATCATGATTGTCCCAGGCAGGGACGGTGTGCATGTGCTTGCTTTTCCCATTTCGATACTTCCCAGAGTCCAGTAAAACAGTCTCGTGACTCTGACGTACGATAGAGGATGCAGCGCTGAGACCAGAGGGTCCGCCGCCAATTATGATGATGTCGTACTCAGCAGCCATGTTCAGAAGAAGGTTAGACACAATAAACTTGAAAAATTACTTAACAGGAACAGCTAAAAGGGGTGATAGTTACGGTCCTTGGTGGGAAGGTTTACCTATATAAGTAGCAAGCTGGGGACTAGGCGCAAGCGCGGCACCGAAAGATTTTGTATTTTCGTTGTTCGTTGCTAACGAAGTCGTTTGCTATGTCTATATAAGGCATGGGGTATGTATGTAAGGCATAGTAACAGCCTGGAGGTCATTTTCATTTCGTGTTATACTTCGCTTACTGATGTTCGGGGACTGGTAAAGTAAGCAGTAAACATAAACTGCCTAGTCATGTAACTAGCACTATATCTACACAGCATGTCAGACAGGCTAAACCCCGAATTCCATAAGTAGGTACTTAAGGAGGACTTATTATTCTCTTTTGAGCGTAGCGAGGTTTAGGGGCCTAATGGCTAAACTATAGTCCTTAGCCCCTCTCAACCTCATACACTTGAGAGTAAGAGGTCTCCTCTATCCCCAGTTCACTATATCATACTGAATACTTTGTGTAATTATCGTAAACTGCTTTGCATTTTAACGGCTTGCTGTGTGCTCTGACAAACTACGTAGTAGTGCCTCAAGCTGGGAGTGACCTTTGGGAACACCCATATCACTGGCTGCAGACCCACAGTCAGGTATAAGAGTGTCTTCACATTAGTCAATCTATATACTAATTAGTCAAAAGATCCTTAATTGTTGAATCGATTAGTTCTGCTCCTTGTTGAAGAGGCCATCCGGATTCAAGCTTTGGACAAAACAATAGCCATCTCGAGGCTGATAGTCAACCCCTTTCTCTGTAACTCTTGGCCAGCCAGGCGTTACACGCAATCCAAGTCGATAGATCCATCCTATTGGGATAAGCTACTTTACATAGACAGGCTGGCATCAAATAAGAAATGGACCAAAGATCTGTTGGTGCGAGAAGCAACTTAAAACTCCCCTCGTCTTAGATTAGGTAATTGAGTACCTAATAAAATGAGGCTTCGCATGCCTAAGCCACATCAGCCTAGCCACGTCTCCCCCTGACATTTGTGAGGAATACTACATGTACCTATGTACTTCCTATCCTTCCTATAGGTAGGCCAATGATAATCTAGCTTAGGTTCTTTGGGCAATATTTTGACGGAGACTTTCTTCCACCCAAGAAAAAAGAAAGAAACCACCTAAATTTACTTCTCACTAACATCAGACCCCAATTACGAATAGTTTATTCTACTATGTAGGTAACCTATGCGAATGGCCAACCTCCAAAGCTATTCCGACCTATAAAGCTGATATTCCCTTAAAGCAAAGCGAATCCATATGTGTCCCATATGTCAAAAACTGGCAAGATGACGAACAAGTTTACGATCCCATCCTGAACGGGTCCGTACGTTTGAGTGAAACCCCTGAGTTCGATGCAGTCTGAAAACCGCTGGGCTCCAATCATGGTCATGCAAGCAA
This sequence comes from Camillea tinctor, assembly GCA_022578605.1. Taxonomy (NCBI): domain Eukaryota; kingdom Fungi; phylum Ascomycota; class Sordariomycetes; order Xylariales; family Graphostromataceae; genus Camillea; species Camillea tinctor. The sequence goes on from MU394055.1 coordinate 1,022,232, forward strand.
GCGTTCACCTGAACAATGCTTTTCTGCCCCGTCCAGCTAGCGTGTACGTACATACACGTACATACACGTACATACACGCACATATTCGGGACGAGTAAATGGCGTATGCTTCGCAGAGCCTGTGAACATTGACACCACTCCTGCAGGCCAAGCACTGTGAACTGGTGAACCTTGACTTATTACGGAATACTCTACATGCCGGCCAGCTCCGGTGATAGGGCCGTGACGGGATGTGTACCTACATATGCAGACTCAGCCTCCAAAACCCAAACGTGCCTGGCTAGGATCCAATAAACCGCGTGTCAGTCACTAGTCACGATCTTCGGCCGTATGCAGGTCGGGACCTCGGGGGCTCGGGGGGGATTCATGGAGGGCAATGGAGGGCAATCGTGTCTACCTATTGTACACGTTATGCCCAACCTGACCTTACATCATATTGTCCCCTTTCCCTTTCCCGTCCCCTTTTCCGCGCTCTGCGAGGTGTGTTGCCGCCAGCGCCAGTTTTTTGCCTACATCCCTAATTGGTTATTGGGGACAGCGCATCCACAGTCATAATCCGCGCCCTATATACACCAACCTGCGCAGGGTTAGCAACCCAACCAGCTGGACGTGCATACAGAGATGCAGTCGCGCAACGTATGGCAGCTTCACACATGTTTTGCGACTTACGAGTAGCATCATCATCATCGACTGATATCATAGTCTCGCGTGACATGTCTTTATTATATGAAGTCGCGATGTGCGCGCATCGCTGGGTGTCTCGTATCTTCTCCCTTTCTCACAGAGTAAAATGACCCGAGCACTCCCGTTCTTGTATTATTAATATTTCCCCTTTTGTCGCCATCACACCCGGCTCAAGCCAACTTATCTTTTGCTCGAAGAGATCAAGCTGGGGGACAATGTGGTGGCTATTCCGCATTTGCAGCCGTAGAGCTAGGAAGGATCGTCGCAAGGCGAAGAATCCCACGCCAGATACCAGCTCTACGGCCTCTACCCACAATGACCTCAAGGCCAGCCCCGTGCTTGTATCCTTAGACCCCGATGATGACATACCACCCCTATGCCTCGAGGGAACCCAGCCTGCCTCTCTTGATGCAGTGCTGGATGGTGCGTGTAAACTCGTACCCCATCTTTATCCCGAGCTAGCAAACGAGACCCCTTCTCCCTCATCGTCGCTTTCCTCCTCACCTGCGTCCCCCTTTCTCCGACCAACTTCAAAGTCTTCTTCGGCTCCTCCGCCATCTCCAGCGCCATCCACCTCAGCCTCTACCTCTTCCTCGTCTACAACCTCCCGACCACCACGATCCTCCCCACGGTCTATCCTTGAATCCATCGCCACGGCACCTTGCACTGGAAAGACATTTTTCGAGAGGATCCAGCAATACTACGATGTGGTCACCATTATTGGGCCCAACTACACTAAGTGTAGCAACCCGGGCTGCGATTTCTGTAAGAACCGCAGACGTAACCGGCGCAGAGTCCGCCGTGCTGCCACAGCCAGTCAGAGCATTGCCAACAATAGCGCTACCAACAGCACTAGCACTCTCGTGACCAATGCTTCCGTCGATTCCAAAACGGCACTTATGACGGGCACGTCCAATGGTTATGGCACTGTGGCGCCTTCGTCGAATGCTCCGGCAAAATCTAGCGCACGACGCAGCCGCCCGCGCCTGGCCCTACTGGCGCCGTTACGTCTGCTCAATCCTTTCGTCTTCTTCCGGCTCCTAACGCGACGATCGCGGATGAAGAAAACCTCCTCACCCCCGCCGTCATCCACGACCACGAATGGCAATCCCGCTCCTTCTCCCCCTCCCCCCGCGGCCCCGCTGACGCTCAATGAAGACTTGCGCCAGCGCATGCGCACACTCTGCAAGCGTCATAAGGTGCCGGTTGAGAGTGTGATCTTGGTGCTAGCGGCACGCACGTTAGGCACATACTACGCGACGCTGAAGCACCGGGAGGAGGAGGAGCCGGAGGAAGAGGATTATGACGAGGACTACGACGATGTCGAAGACTTCGAATTTGGATTGCGAAAGATCGACGAGTGGAGCGATGTGAGTAGCAGTGGCAGTAGTGCAGCCCACCGCAATCACAAAGGTAAAGGGAAAGAGGGGGAGAGAAAGCAGAAGAGATCTGGCCACGAGCGTAAGCCGCGGAACAAGACGAGATTGGACCACGTGGCTGCGTGTGGAGTCGAGGGCTGCGGATGCTTCGACTTTGATTTCGATTTCGCAGTTGATATCAGGGTCATTGCCGCAGCTGAGGCTGCTGCCGCGGCTAAGAGCGAGGGCGGCAGCAGCCGGCATAAGAAGAGGAATAAGCATAGACATTCCAGTGATAGTCGTCGTAGTGTTGACGACGGGCTTGGCGAAGACGGGTATGCTTATATCCGCAGCGAGGATGGGAAGAAGATGGCAGCAGAGGACGAGGGTTACGAATCCACCATGAGTGATGCTGTCGCCAAGTCAAGCAACGCGAGCCAGAGCCGCCCTTCCTCCTCGGGAACTCTGGCGCCGCCACCACTTCCTCCCCGGCCCCGTTCCGGACGGACCTCCTCCCCTTCCGGATCCACATCCGAACCGGCCGGTCCCCCTCTACCCCCTCGCCCCTCACAATTACCCTCTGGAGCCAAAACTGAAACCAAACCCCCTCTTCCACCCCGTCGCCAACACACACAATCTGCCCCGACTCCCGAGATCACCGTTACCTCCAGTCCCATCTCCGCTCCTGCCCCCACGCCCCCACCTCGCTCATCGTATATATACTGCTACTGCACGCATTCCCTATCCTCGCACTATGACCCCACCGGCGGCAGCGCCACCTCCCGGAAAGGCCTTGAGCAGTTGCTCCGCCGCTACTGCAACTGGGAGTGGGCACCGTACTACCTGCTGCGGCACGCCGACGCGGTAGGCCGGCGCAAGGCGATCACAAAGCAGATCCGCCGGTGTCGGCGAGAAGGGTGTGCGTGCCCGGACTACGACCGCTTCGACGAAGACGAAGACGAGGACGACAGCAGCGGTGGCGAAGACGGCACTGCCACCACCGCCGCTGCCACCGTCGCGGAAAAAGAAAGCGGGATAGGAGATCAGCACAGCGACAGCGGAAGCGGGAGCCGGATGAGCAGCAGCGTGCGCAGCAGCTACGAGAGCCACCGCAGCAGCCCGCAAGCCAAGGGCAAGGAGAAGGAAGACATCAAGGGCAAAGGCAAAGAAATCGCGCCCTCCATGCCTATCGCGGAGAAGGAGCTGAAATCTCGCCTCGACCACCACGACCACAAGTACAAAGGCCGGAAGGAGGTCCGCTTCGACAGCACCGCGAAGCGCAGCTCGGACGACGACGACAATTACGAGAAGAGCAGCGAGCCGCACCACGACGTGGGCACACAGACCGACACGGACATGTCCCCTCCTCCTCCTCTTCCTCCTACACCCGCTGCTAGTCCCAAGCCCGCAGAAGCACAGCCGTCCCACTCCAACGAACCCGAACCCGAAGACCCTTCTAAGCCCCCGCGCGTGCGCGACCGTCTACGCGAGCGCATGCACCACCCCAATAAACAGCACCGGCGCAGCAAAGCCGTCCCCTCCCCCTCCACCTCCACCGTGTCCCTCGCGACGGCGGGGCACAAGTGCCGCTGCGGACACGACAGCCGGTCGCACCGGCCGGAGGGAGACAGGCAGGGGCGCGAGCGGGGGGACTGGGACCTGAGCTGGATACTGGTGGAGAACAGTTACTTGGGGCTGAAGCCGGCGCTGAATAACAGCACTTCGGCTTAGCCTACCCAGGGAAGGACATGAGACACGAAACGAACAGAATGAATGAACTAACGAGATTAACGAATATGTAACGAATTTCCTTTTTATTACGACGGCATTTTTTTTGGGTGGGATTGGATTGGGAATAACGGATGGGTTTCTAACGATTATATGAACGACCAAAAAAAAGAACATCACGGCACATTCGTTTCACAGGATAGTTTTCTTTTGTTTTTAGACTATTTAATACTCACCTATCAAGTCACTTAGTCAGTCCCGGCAGTCGAGAGAAGTACAGATTGCGCCTCGATGTCGGGACTTGCGAAAGGACTTCTCATGATCATATCATGGAAGAAAGGAGAGAAATGGGGACGGAGATTTGTCATGGCTTCATGCATTGATTGCTTCTATGTAAGAGGGGGGGACAGGGATCGATTTATTCCTTATGATGAGGATGAAGAAGAAGAAGGGCAAAGAATGAGTGTTGCTTTCTACCCAGCCTCCCAAGCAAAAATCACCGAACCTAACCGAGCTCATCGTCATCATCTTCACGATATTCCCATCCAACCCAAGGGTTTACTTCATATTTTACCCCTCTTTACCATATCGGCTGTTCATCACATCACATCAATGTGAGCAGTGGTTATAACCTGCTGCTCCCCACCCTATCAGACAAAAGTCAAATCGAGATTGTCTGGGCACCCTCCAACGCATCACCGGGCTCGAGGGCGGTCCACCCCCGCACCGCACCCGCCTCGATGCAGATCATGTTCTTGAAGCCGTCCTTGGGGGCGAAGTCGGCGATGCCGGCGGCCTTCTCCGTCCAGGGGTTCCACACCACAACGTCCTTAAGGTTGTCGCGGACGACGCTGTAGACGGCCTCGCCGGCCTCGCTCACCACGACGGGCTCCGCGGGCCCTTGGGCGGGCGTGTACACGCGGTCCGTCTCGCCGGTGATGGTGACGGCGCCGGACTGCGTCTTGACCTGGGCGGCGTCGACCTTGTCGACGTACTCGGAGTCCTCGAGGCCGGTGACTTGGACTTGGGTGATATCCTAAAAAAGGCATTGCATATATCCCACATTAGCGGACCGCATATCTCATCATTTCATTTGTAATTTGTCAGGACCGGGAATTTCATCGTTAGGCATTTGGGAAATTAGGAATTAGGAATCAGGACATATTATAGATAGACCAATAGAACGAACCTTGATCCGGAGATACGTATGCATCAGCACCTGACACTCAAAGGGCTTGTCACCATCATTCGTAACGACGATGCCGGTCCCCAGGCTGTCCGCGGTCAGGGTCACACTGTAGATCGCCGAGAAGGTGTACGGCCACAGCTTCTTGGCCTCGTCGTCGAGCGTGTTGGACGAGAGGCCGAAGTCGAGCTTGACGGAGGCGTCGGCGGGCCCGCTCTCGGAAGTGGACTTGCCCAGGAACTCCCATCGCGAGGTGCGCGCGAAGCCGTGCTGGGGCAGCTGAGAGGTGGCCGCGTGGTCGGGCGCCGTTCCGAATACCTAGATAACACGGACCGGGCGGATCCGAAGCTGGTTAGCCTTGAACCTTTAAGTCTTTTCTTTTCTTTTTCTTTTTCCTTTTTGTTTCCTTTGCGCGACATTTATATAACGTGGTTGCAACCCGGTCACAGCTAGGTAACTAGCTGATCGAAAAGGGGAAAGAAGATAAGGTATAGGCTTACCGGGAAGACGAGCGGGATACCACCCCGGACGGCCTTCGTCCCGTCGAGCTTGGCCGCCTCGGAAACCCAGAGCTTCTCGTTCCCGGCGCGGTCCTTCCAGCTGATGACGGTGGCGCCGTATAGCAGCACCTCGATGCTCTCGCCGGTGGGCAGCACGGCCGTGATGCGCGAATTGTCGTGGGAGGTGTTGACCTGGGGCTGGGGCGGGAGGCCCGGAGTGGTGGCCAGCGCCGTCGGCTTGTTGGGTCTGTCAACCATGGTTGCTTAGGTTCTGGTCTGGTGAGGTTTAGGTGCGGAAGAAAGCTTGTGGTGTCTTGGTGCTGGTTTCTATTTCTTCCTTCCTTTTTAAGAGGAGGGTTAAGACTTAAGCTTCTCAGGTAAGCCGGAATGACGGGTATGAATTAGTAGTCAGTTATTTCTTCCTATATCGATTGAGTAGGTAGGTGGTAAGGATGTTGGTTATAGGTATATGTATAGGAAGTAAGTAGGTAGGTAAGTAGTAGGTTAGGTGAGTTTAGGTAAATAAGGAAATTAAAAAGAAAAGAAAAGAGAAGAGAAAAGGATCTTTGGTACTTACTAAACTCTAAAAAAATATGGGAAGTATTATTCCTAGCGGGGTAGCTTATCCCGCTGCTATTGCCGTTGCTCTTGCTGTTCCTGTTTCTTGCTGCTCTAGCCTTTACTCTCGCTCCTACTCTTACTGCCTTATGGGTGATAGAAGCTCCCAGTGTGCTGGGAATGGCGGGGTTGTTTTATGTGTAAATACGGCAGGTGGGATGGTGTTATGTCTATGTATGGTGGGACAATGACGCCAAGCTTAGTTAGTAGCTCTACGTAGTTACCTACGTTAGGTGACCTAGGAGTCCAGGCATATATACCCCTCGCTGTAAGTACCTCCGAGAAGACGTTGACTCCACCTTGTTGTTGCGGGTTGGGTTTGGACCTTCACCTAGTGTGCTAAACCTAGTGTATGTACGTTGATAGGAACAAGGATAAACCTGAGAGGGAGGTACATCAATGGGTCTCTTAAGGGTCCATGAAGTACTAACCTAGGTATGTATACCTAACCTACTTATATAACTAAGAAAATAAGCAATTCCATATGTATACAAAGAAAGTATAGAAGATATAAAGCCTACATCTACATAGGCTGAAGAACCAAAACAACATCGTCTAGGCATCGGCCTTTTTTTTTTCATTCACCTGATTCAGCCGGATACCTTTCTTTCTGCATCATGCTGTGATGTGGTGCAACTGAGAATCTCCCGTCCTTGCTATTGGCCCTAAGGTATCCTGCACTACACCACAACCGCATAACCTGAAACCATCGTAACCGAACGTAACTCTTCCAGCCGACCAACTGGGTCTAGATGACATATTCTTTTTTAGCTATCATCGGTTCCATGCATGACCTAAATCTACACCTACGTCCATACCTAACCAGTAGCCAGCTATGTCGCATACCTACCAGCACTTATGGAGTGTACTCCTACACATCAAAGCATGCACATTTTTTGCAATCTGAATAGGAGGGATATATGAAGGGGAAAAGATCATATGACTATACTTGATTCATACCGCCTATATGTGGCCTATAAACGCCTTTTGATGCCTTCCTTCGTCAGCTATAGCATGTATTATTATACACCAGTAAAAACACATAACCTGTCATTTTTTCCCCCTCTCCAGTCTCCAATCTCCAATCCAAAGTATGGTATACACCTCTTTATACACGCAACCCAGCATCCTACCAATCAACTTATTGTCGGCTTCGTCTCTCCACCTCGTAAAGTTCCCTTTTGATGTCATAAAACATATCTTCAATTTTACCCACTTCATCTCGGGACAGTGATGCCGTCCGAAGTCTCTCCAGACCTTTCCCGAACGACCCCATAATTCTCTCAAAGTCGGACTTCTCGCCTTGAGGTACCCCAGCAGCTTCCGTATCCCCATCTGCTTCCTCATTTACCAAACCTCCCTTTGTCTCCGTGATTGAAGCGGAGGGTAGTGAACCGGTCTTTGTCGTTTTCTTAGCGGCAAGCTCGGCCTCGGATTGCTGAGATGCTTCCGTGATTAATTGAAGTTGGATGGCTTCAGTCTCGCTATCCATGACCACGTCCTCGTCTGTCTGCCATGTTTCCTGTGATCCCTGTTCTGCTAGCCCGGTTTCTTGATGTGGTAAATCGTGTGGAGATTGGGATGACATTCCATCGTCGATACCATCGTCGATACTATTGTCGTTGTCTTCCATCGGCACATCATTCTCACTCACGACTGGCGTCCTACCCTGAGGGGATTCCATGTCAGGTATAGGCAGTATCTGACTGTCGGAGACTACATCGACATCTTCTGAATTGGTAGACTTGCGATTCCGGCGTTTCTTACTCCCCGAATCCTGACTCTTTTCGGATGCTCTCTTTCGCTTCTTCCTGGACTTTTTACCAGATGATCGACTATCCTCAATATCGGCGGCAATTTCTGCAACAGCTGATGAAAGCTGACTAGTTCCTGTAGTACCTGGTGACGTCTCTGCTGATTGTGGTCTAGCCTCTTGGGCCTTGTCTTCTGATTTCGCATCCTCGTCCACTGGAGCTGTAAATTTCCTCGAGTCGATTTCGATCACAATCCGTGCCATACTTCGCTCTTCGGCGTCGCTGACGTCAAAAGATCGACTATTAGGTGGTATCGATGAACCCTTCTTGGCTTCAGGCCTCTTAGCCCTGTTGCTACGAAGTATCCGGGTAGTGTATTGCGTAGGACTTGTCGGGATATCAACTGATCCGATATTTTCAGATTTAGGTGTTTCTTGGGTTATAGGAGGGTTTGCATCGAATGGCGCCTCTGGTCCTTCAAATGCGGATGGTTTAACAGCTTCACCATGAGCTAGATCAATGTCAGCATCCGTTGATGGCTCCCTTGATCCATTTTCAGATGCCTGGTCGTTAGGCAGCAGTGGCTCATGACCGGAACCGGTTGCTACGGCGTCGGCCACAGCTCTGCTCTGACTGTCCTGATCAGCTAAACCCTGCGCCGGAGCCATGACTTCAGCATGATGTGGGGATCCGAGGATTGGAGAGGATGGCATGTGATAATCCTCCAGCATACTGTTACTCCTGGATCGTGATTTCATTTCTAGGAGTAGATTTCGACGGGGCTCAGGGGGTGATGAAGGAACATCATCTGTCATCTCGTGGTCATCGTCTATGACCAGAGCCTGGCCACGCCGAGGTGTTGGCGTAGAGGATACATAGTCCTCGAAGCTGCGATGAGCCTCTGGTGTTGCAGCCCGTTCTGGTTGAACGCTATCAGACCACTGGGGAGGCTGGGCAGACTTTGGTACGAGATTAGTCTTCTCAGCACTGGATCGTATTGTAGGAAACACGATAGCGTTCTCACGCTGTCGCTCCCGCACCTCCTTCTGTCTGTCCGTTAAGTCTTCAGGTTGTACTATATTGTTAATGGGCGAAGAAGACGCGATGGCAGCAAATTGAATCTGAGAATCATCGTGTCGCAGTCGAGAAGATCCACTTCGTCGAGTAGACCTTGGCCGAATTGGGGTGGGCGTTGTCTCCGACTGGCGCTTCGTTGATAAAGACAGCTGCAGAGATCCAGGAGTTGCTGAGCGTCTTGAGGATGGCCGCCCGGCTTGAGGTGTGGCTCGCTGGCCTGCACTGGACGGAACATCTAGAGCAGAAAGGTCGTCTTGCGATTCAATAAACGATGGCTGTTGCCCATGAGGCTCATAACTCGAGACATCCAAGCCAGGTAATATGATGTCGACATAAGGCTGAAGTGAAATAAGCACCTCCTTCAGAGTTTCTGGGTATTCGATCGTGTCGGCCTGTTCGAACGCCCGGTTCCATAGAGTTGATATGGTATTAACAACGTGCCGATGTTTACTTCGGAAAGCAGAACAAAGCAGCGGCTCAATAGCATCGAGTTGGAAATTATCAAGCGAGCCCGAATTCTCAAAGAGACTACAGATTCGGTCCCATAAAATTTTAACAGCTTCTGACACCGTCGAGGATTGTCTGCTGCTACATCGGCCATCCGCATCTTGAATCCACAGACCAAGACCCTGTTGCAATTGAGCTAGGCTTTTGAAAACAAGCACCTGGCTACATCGCATCAAGAAATTCGCAACTTCTTGAAGCAGCGGCACAATGATATCGTCATGATCGAGATCCATTACGTGCGTGTATGACGTCTCCAGCAAACGGTTTGTCAGACGATAAAAGTAGTCAAAAGAGTCGAATGAGGCAGACTTAGAGCTAGCAGCCGAAGTTCCCCACAAGCGTCGACGAGCAGCATCGAGCGCCTGGCGGTCTCGAGGTTGTCGAGCAGCGGATATTAGAACAATACCACATTTGAGTGAATTTAGTGAAATATTTGATCTGGAGTCCACAGAAGAGTTCTCAAACACCGCCTTAGATAGGGGCTCCACAACTCCAACAGCACAACCAGCTTCGCCTATCTCCTCAGTAGCCCGAGATACCAAAAGCTGGAAAAGTGACAACCACTGACTCCATGGAAGGTTGGGTGTGCAGGTAATGCCTCGTTCTAGATGTTTAATTATCTCGCGATATTCGTGACCAATCGGTGGCTCGCTACCGGAATCAGGCGTCAAATGTCTGGGCTGACTACTCTCCAAGGACGACGACAAGACCTCAGAAAGGAATACCCAGAGACCGTATGGCCAAGGAGTGTTCGCTGGTAGCGTCAGCATCAGTTCTTGGGCTAGTTCTTTTTTAGCACGAGATGACCGAGTAAGAACAAAGGGGTTGAAGACAGCTCTAATCAGGTTTGATAGCCCATCGCTGTCAGAAATTGTAGAGGGTGGCGTTGAAAGGATCGCGAAGAGATGGTGCAAGGGGGCTCTTATAAGGCCCTGTCCCTTGCCGGGGCGGTGTGATGGTGTCGCAACTGGGACAAAGGCATTTTGCTTGTTCATGGAGAGAAGTTTCTCGGTAAAGGGCAAGAGACCAAGTGAATCGATAAGGATTGTAAGGTACTTCTCAGTGGAATCCAGAAAGCCCTGTTCGTTGTCAATATCGGCATTTGGACCATTTGGACCAGCAGTCCACATCTTGAGCAATAAGCCAAAAGCGTGAGCCAAGAAAGCTGCAGTGTCTGTTGATACCTTGACCTCTTTGGACGCGGCAGCTGCTACAGCACCAACGAGTGACCCCCATAGTCCATGGGAACTAGAATCAGGATGGGAAAACGTTGAAAACGAATTCCTAATGATCGGTTCCACGACGGAGAAGACCCTATGGGCATTTCGTCTGACCCATTTCGGATCTAGAGCGGGCAGATCTTCTGAGCTCACCAAAATTTGTTCGACTATACGATCTTCTTTCCATAAACGAGGCGTAGATGAGTTGAAGAGGCCAGCTAATATGAGAGCTGCCTGTGTCATATTTTCTTGACTAGCACCTGACGACAGCTGCTGCATCAGGGGCCGGACACAAGAGTCCCAATAGTTATCGAGCTGGGCTGAGCTAGAGTTGGGCTTGAAGGCATAATAGTAGAGGTTGCAGACACTACCTATAACAACCTTCCGCAGTTCCTCTAGTTGCTTGCCAGTACCCTTTCGCTTGAGTTGGCTTATAAACGGCTGGCACACGGTAACCATGGTCTTGGATAAGGATGATTCATTGAGCTGTAGAACATAGACAAGCCTATTCCACGCATAGTTGGCCTCGATTTTAGTTTGGTAATCGCCACTGTTGAAGCATTTTTGAATGATCTCGAGCCACGGCGCGAAAAATTCCCAGCGGTCGACGGGACACCTGAGCAGGAGAATGACAACGCTCCAGACCTGAGGAACAGCAGCAGAGCTGTGCTTGTCTTTCGTCATTGCCATCAGTCTCTGCACGTAGTATTCGATATACCTCGTTTCATCAGCTGTCATCTGTAAAATTTCCATGACCCTCCTGGAGAGCTGCTTCTCTTTGCCAACAGTGAAACTAGCGTCAAGACCTAAGGAAATAGCAGCAGCGCGGATTTCCTTCATGCTACTAAGCATGTCGGTGAACAAATCGAGGAGCCAATCGGAATGGATGACCATGTGCGTCCTCGACTGCTTGATCAACCGGCGGTATATTAGTATCCGAGACATTATAATACTCTTTCCTGAAATATTCTCTTCGATCTTGTGGAGCGAAGCCACCAACCGTCCAACACGATCAACAGTCATAACCTTGGGCGGGAAATCCTGGAAGGCAACGACTTGCATCAAATGCCTGGCCACATCCTTGGGCGTCGAACGATCCTCGAAGGAGCGGATACAGTGGTCGATGATGAAGACTCCAAAGTCGGGAGAAAGCGTGGTAGCGATCGCGGGGAAATGGAGGAAGGTGACGAGCAGGGTGAGGGCATGGTTCACCAAAGACGAGTCAAGAGTGCCATTGGGACCCTTGGTGGTGATGTCTCTCTGTATAAACTGCATGAAAAGGCTCATCTTATCTTGGAGGGCGATGCGATCAGGCAAACTGTTAGAAGCCCGCAAAGATCGCACCAACATCATGTATGCGTCAAGCTTAGAGTCTCTATCGGCTCCGGCAATCTGCTTAATGGTCGATGCCAACATGGCGGGCAAATCAATACGTCGATTGGCGTCGTCGCTACCGGCTGATGGATCCAAGGGATTCGGGCGAACGGGGCTCGAAGAGGGTTTCAATATAGACTTGACAGGCTTTGAAGCAGCAGACGAGCGAGCCGAGACGGGGGTGGACTGCTTGTGCGCATTTTCCTTGTCGGCATAGGTGGGCGCGTCGCAATATTCGGCTTGGACGGTGAACTCAACCTTCTTCCTCACCCTCCGAGAACTGGGGTTCGTCGAGTCGGCGGAGTCTGGAGAATGGCTCGGCGGCGTATGCAGGGTGATTCGCGAATTGAGAGGATGACGAGAGAGGAGTTGCTTCAAGTCGATATCGCTCTGTTTCTCCCGTGGTGGTGTCGGTGGTCTTGTTGGCAATGTCTCCAGCCCTCTAGATGCAAGCGTCTCTTGAGATATCATGGCTAATAGACCAACCACTTTTATTCCAGGACTTTACGAAGTCCTCACCACACGACGAGATTCTTATGCGAATTCTCAAATCATGTGTAAGAAACGAGAAGAGGGAGAAAACAAGAGCAAACAAGAAAAAGTTCGAACAGAATAGGATGATGCAGAGGCGCTAAACAATCCACAAACAACGGAACCTATTAACGAATGGGGTCGTAAAAAGAAAAAGAAGGGATAGTTGAAGCAGACCCCCTTTGGTGTATTGTTGTAGGTATGGGAAAGTAAAGCAGGGCCAGGTCAATCTGGTCTTACATACAAAATGGGGTTTAATTGAAACTTTGCGCTAAAAGCATCTGGCGTAAGACGCGACGCGCTTAGCTCTTTCTTTTTTTTCCCTAAGGGAGACGCGAAATGGGTACTCCACTTTTTAATTAGCCTCTGCCTGCCAACCTCCCCGCACGCTTCCCGTACAAATCCAAGCTTAGGTCCGATTGGGTCATGTACCCACCTGAGCATTGCAATCTACGTACCCCACAGCCTACCATCTTATGTAATGTAGGGTACATCCATCCATACATGCATACCCGACATACTGTATGTACAGTCGTACCTAAACATATATTTTCCTTTTTTTTTTTTTTTTTTTTTTTTAGAAAACGGGCGAAAGGACAGATGGGAGCTGTACTACCTACTACCTACATCGTACATCGTACATCATACATGCATGTATCTACTAAGGTATGTATTTGTACTGCCTTGACCTATCCCTAAATCCTACTTTATTTTTTAAATTCGATAATACCTATACTATATAGTACCAAAGCAGTAAGGCAGTCTACTCCGTACATGGTACCGGTCCCTCCACATACTTAAAAACCACCACCACCCCTGCAACCTCTCCCAAAAGTCGAAAAGTTCCAATTAATTGTGCACTTTTAACTTCACATTGTCGAGCTTCCCCCTAACTAAACCTGACTTACTTTACCTTATCTTGCTTACCCTCGCGCTATCCTTGTGCTACCTTTTCTTCCTCTCCAATATTAATCATCTATTGCCAATGAACTAACAACGCCACACCATCTCTAAACTCGAACCTATCGTCATCCTCTTCTTACCTCAGGCTGTTCATTCAGCTCTACCCTGAAAGAGGAGCCAAGCGAACATAGCACTCACACCCGGTCACTCATTCACATTCAAAGTCATCGTCGAGTACGTCTGATCATTTTATCATTTCGTCCGAACCCCCTTCCCCTGCATTGCTCTAGTGCTAGTTCGTTCGACATAACAAACCAATCCAATCCAACCCTGATCCTTCAATATTGGTTATATTCTCTTGGATACGCGACCATCAAAGGAACAAAATTACTAGAAATTATCATATGCCCATCTATATATATGTATATATATATATATATCTATCTTCCCTACCGGCTTCCATGATTTCTGCATTATCCTCGTCCTCTAACCCCTTGGGCATAACCTAGCCTACCACCCCCTTAACCGACCATTGCTTACTTTCATATGATTTTGCCACGTTGATGTGATGATATGACTGCATTATCTGTTCTTAACTTCTCACAATGTCTTCGCAGTCTGTTAGACCTCGGCAAGGCGCATTCCGAAGGCTCTTCTCCTCAAATACCCGCCGGTCTAGTTCAGAAGAACAGCCAATACTTCCCCGCATGGCGCAGAATCCTCCCCAGGAAATAGCCTTACTTACGGGTCCAGGCGAGTAAACTCATCGTGCTGACACCAGGTCGACCCACACTGACCGCTTTCTCTTATAGCAAAGTTGGCCGCTGTGACCCAGCTCGTCGACAAGCTCAGCCAGGACCTCACTGATATCAATCTTCTACCCCATCGTAAGTTAAAATCGCACACGCACGCACAGTCACTTGTTGGTTGCATATAGCTAAACCCCTGAAAAAAAAAGAACGGGATGCAGCACTAGAAGAGTTGAAAGTATATGGACGAGACCCTCGTAATGCAGACCCTATTTTCACCAAGAAGGTAATCAAAAGAGACATGCTCCCTGAAGGCATTAATCCAATGCTAACTGGCCTACTTCAAGGGGATTGAGACACTTACACGGCATGCCTTTAACAGTCCTTCTAGCACAACTTCCCGGAACGCCTTACGTTGTCTCTGCAATGCCTTGCTTCTGCAAGAGAGCTGCCGGCAAATGTTTGTCGACCTTGGTTACGAGGCAAAGGCCTGCAACAAGCTTAAGAACGACAGCCGTGATGATGAGTTCCTAGTCTCCAGGATCTTGTTTCTGACAACCTACGGCACTAACGCCGATCTCACGGAGCTCATCGACAAGCATCACATTGCGGATGCTATCACCAAAAATCTGGAGCGACATGCGAAACATCGTGCTACCGGGAAGTTGGCGACAGACCCCATGGAAGACATGGCATTAACTGAAACTTTAAAGTTGTTGTTCAACATAACTCACTGGTGCAAAGATCGCGTATCAGCCTTCACCCCAGCTATTCCCCACATCGTCACCATCTTGTGCAAAGGTACTTTCCAAACAGAAAAGCCGCTCGATACGCCGGTCGGGTCACTAGTCAACGTACTACTAAACCTAGATGTCGGTGTAAAGGAAGCCCACTCTGCGCTATACCCCCAGGCTGAGCCTAGCATCTTGGCCGACCATCTGGTGGGATTGTTAGCACGATCGAAGGCAGCATACTCGGATAACGACTATGATAGTTCAGTTACACCGTTAGTTGGTGTGATACGCGCGGTCCATGAACACGCACCAGAAGATGTGAAGGCGTATATCCGTGGCGCACTTTTACCTACAGAGGAGGACAGAAAGCAGGTCCTCGGTCGTAGTAGCTCTTTGGCATCCTGGCTTCTGAAGAACTCGACTAATCCGTCATCCCCCGAGCTTCGAAACATAATATCAGATCTACTATTTGACATGTCAGACAAAGATGCCTCGAAATTTGTGGAAAATGTAGGATACGGGTTTGCTTCTGGGTTCCTCTACAACAGGAACGTCCCGATCCCACAGAATGCCACGGAGGCATTTTCCACTACGCCTGGTGGCGTCAACAGACTTGTTAATCCAGTTACCGGCCAGTATGTGGATTCAGAGGCACAACCCCAGGGCCCTGCAATGAGCGAAGATGAAAAGATCAGAGAAGCCGAGAGGTTGTTTGTCCTATTTGAGAGGTAAGTCCAACATGCTAACACTTATCAATAACATTCACCTAACACGCTCGCTATAGGCTGAGAGCCAACGGTGTAATCTCTGCCGAGAACCCTGTCAGGACAGCTGTTGAAGAAGGTCGATTTGAGGAGCTTCCGGATGACTACAATGAAGAACTTGATTGAAATAGATCGCACAAACCTGGAAGCGCAGGTCTATACTATACTACGAAAAAGGGGTGTCCGAAAAATGTATAGAATATAAGAACATGCATCTTTCATCATAGAGGTGCTCATGTCTGAGGTGTTGGTGGTAATCAAAAGTCATATTTAAGATGAGGTTTACGGCCCTGCGTTCATGTTATCTCTATTCCAAATGTCTACAGTTATATCCTGAAAGGGGCCATCCAGGGATTAATTTATTGAGAGCAATATGAATAGTCTGGTATCTACAGAAAGAGGGGCTAGCTATTTTATATCCAAGTACCTATCATCCAAACAAGCAGTTCGACGGTTATTAGTCAATATAGTAAAAACTTGAAAAGGGAAACATTATGAGCAAGGCAACTCTTAATCCTAACCCATAGCAATCCCATAAACAATTTTATTTGTGTCTATATGGGCACTGCAGTATATATGCAAACCTAGGTACTCTGTACCTGATATGTATTTAACAGTTCATAAGTACCTACATGTACAGGAGAAAGGGCGGTTGCAAGTGTAAGATTGTTGATTGTTAAAGGAGCACTCAATGCGCTACCTAAGGCAACAGCAACTCATCTTCATGCAAGTACCTGCCCTAAATGCTACACATATGTATACTTAAGTACCTACCCCCTGTGCATATGTGTAACCTGCAGATGTACGTATACATTTAAGCCACTGAGCCTCGACTATACCTAATCATATGTCTTAGGTAAACAAACCAAAGTGCATCATCTCCTTCTTTTCTACCATTTACACCAACAACCTTTACGATAAACACGAATGAATGCATGTCTATTGAAAAGAAAGTCATCATTTCCCTAAAGTTATAGGTATGCACTTTTCTCGTTCTCGTTAAGTTATTTTATTTCATTCTTTTGTTTTTGTCACCAATCTTCCCTCTAAAGATCCCATTATACGCTGTGGCTTGGGAAAATCACCTTTCCTTTTTTCACCATTCATACCGTTCAACAACGAGTGTTCTCATTGACGTTTCTTCACTAGGGAAATCCATCACTGCAATATCAACCGTAAATTAAAATACTCAGTTGCCTTCAATCATCATTGCATATTTTCTCTCTTTCTTTCCTTCGTCACTACTACTCCAAATTGCATCGTTGCATCCGAGCTAATTGTTTATCTCGTGCATCCTACAACTCCTTGATTCACGAGTCCTCTCCTACTAGTCACATATCTAATTTTCTAGTTCGGAGTAACTAATATGGCACGATTGACAACAACACCTACGGGACAAAAGTCTACCCGATTCTCCAATGGTGAAGACTTAGATGACCCCTTATCTCCTGGTCACTCAAGTAAATCGGGTGGAATGGATCAAAATATTGATCATCCTCATTCAAAGTGAGTCGTATTTTCTATATACTGTCTCCCCTAACTTCCCACTTTTCTTATCGTTACTAATAATCCATTCTAGGACCAAAGATGTTGACGATGATCAAGATGGAGCCATTGGCCTTGAGGATGAGGGCAATATTCATCGCATAGCTGTCAAGTCTATGAACAAGAAGCGCCAGAATAATCGTCATCCTCGACTAAACAATTCTAAAGCCACCACTGGAGTGAAGGAAGAAGAGCGGAATGATGGCCTTAATCACGATGATAATCTTCCTTCGAAGTCGAAAGGCAAGAACACTGTCGTACAGCTTGACCCTGTGGATGAAGATGACGATAGCAGCGTCAGTGAAGGCCCAAGGCGAGGCAGATCTTCGAAGAGCACTCAACATAACTCACGAGCTCAGGGGGTTCGTTCTTACCGTAAAAGAAAGCGAGGCGAGGCGTCCGAACTGGGTCCACGACGATCGAATCGAGCTGCAGCAATGACAGCTAGCGCCCAAATCACGGAACAAAGTGTGAGTAGACCCCAATGTCCTTTAATAAATATAAAACACCACAACTAATTAAATAACTAGACTAAACGGCCCAAGACTCCAGCTTCGGCTGTGACTACTCCTCCTTCTGCGCCCAAGCGCAAGACTCGGGCTTCCCATGTCAAAGACACGCGCAACAAACAGGAGTATGAGGTCGAGCAAATCGTCAACTCGCGTCTCAACAAGAAAACCGGGAGTGCCGAGTACTTGGTCAAGTGGACCGGCTACCCCAAGTCGGACAACACATGGGAGCCCGCTGCTAACCTGACGCACTGCCCCCAGAAGCTGAAGGAGTACCGGGCGATTCAGAAGGCCAAATAAGATAGGTCTCACGAATGGATGACCTGCCTATCTGTTCGAGTGCCAACGAATCTCGGAAATTCAGACTATAGGGGTAGCAGTGTCTAGGCATGTTGATCTATTCGCAGTCACAACCATAGGCTTGGAATTTGATAGGAACAAGATAGCTTGCGATCCAGCTGAAAATATCTCAGGTGTTAGAAATTTCGTATAAGAAAAAACAAGGAGGGAAACCAGAAGCATCAATTTTCTGGCACATATCTGGTCATTACAGAAGTGAAATCGATACTCTGCTTTGCGTTTGCGCTTCGAGTTAGATGCTTGTGATGAAGTCATACAGGAATAATCGGCTATGAAACGATAATCACCTATGCTCACTGCTTTACCGTGTTTATTCTTTCTCCGCATCGATATTTGTAGCTCTGTAAGTTTTATAAATACATATATCATGTTACTCTGTGTGTGCTTTTTGGGTGATGGTGCTACACGAGATAGCTCTGTACTAGCTGATTCACGCACCTAGCTTACAATATTACCACTGATGCAACTTGGAATTAGTAGTATCGTCTTTTCCCATGCCACGTAGTGCTACGGAGTCCCAATACGTAATGTATCTTTACAACGTAGTGTGCTACATTAGGCATCTAAGTAACATATCATCATTATGAAAACGCGTGAGATCTAAGTATAAGACATATACCCCCTTATATGTATCATAACACTCTTTGTCCATTGATGTCTTGGGTATAAGGGGTAACAGGTAGATAGGGGGGGTTATCAATGGATTAAATTATAAATATTTTATATGTGCATTAAATAATCTATGTAGTTCTTCCAAACTATTAACACCGAAGACTCTATTAAAACTAGCTTCCATGTCATCTACAATGCTGAAAATATATATGAAATGGCGAAACGAAGGAGAAAAGAACAGGTCTTGAAGACCCGGAGCTAAGCACCGAATACACATCGTGGTGTACAACTACACTGGCTGGACTTCAGCTTCCTCCGCAGCTTTCTCATCAGATTTGGGGAATTGCCTGAAGTCCAATGCCTCGTACTTCATGAAACACGCGGCAATGAAGGAAACGGCACCAGCTGCGAGGATGATATAAAAGATCCGCACAATCACGTCGATTATAGCCCCCACCGCGAGGCCCATAACTTCCGGGGAAGCCCCAGACAGGATAGGGGAGCTCGCACCGGCGAGAAGCTCGCGATACTCGTCGTCCGTAAAATCCACGAACGGGATAGCACTCTTCAACAGCTGAAGCCCAACATTCTGGTACACCGCGCCCGCCACGCTCAACGCAACCGCGACACCCCCCAGCTGCGCCATATTATGCACAGCCGCGACATCGAACCTCTCCTGCACGCCGGGCAGCAGCGCCGCCCCCACCGGGACCGCCAACTGGCTCGTGATGCCCACGGCGAGGCCCACCACGGCCTGGAACCCCATGACCGCAGCCTCGGACGTAGCCGGGGTAATCACATGCAGCAACCCGCCCCCAACCAACAACCCCGCGCCGCCGACGACGTAAAACGGCTTATACACGCGCACGAGCGGGAGCAGCACGCCCGCGGCCACCACGCCGAACACGTACATCCCGACAAGCGGCAGGATCCGCACCGCGGCCTCGAGGGGCCCGCGGCCGTGCGCGAACGCGTAGAGCAGCGGGCCGTAGTACAGCGCGGCGCCGTAGGCGGCCGACCCGCCGAACGAGCAGAGCGCGGCGCGGAGCAGGGGGCCGCGGAGGGCGGACGCGGGGAAGATGCGCTGCGCGGGCGTGGTGAGGAGGCAGCAGGCCTGCTGCGCGGCGTAGGCGAGGGCGGCGACGCCGGCGGCGGCCCACAGCCCGACGGAAGAGCCCGCGCCCCACGGCCAGACGGAGCCCGGGAAGAGGGCGGCGCTGCTGAAGAGCAGGACGGTGGAGAGGTGCAGGAGGGCGCCGAGCCAGTCGGTTTCGCGGAGGTGGGTGGAGAGCGGCTTGGTGGGGGAGGGCGCGCGGTAGCGTGGCAGGCAGAGCAGTTGGCTGGCGAGAGATAGCCCCAGGAGCGGGAGCGCGAAGAAGAAGGCCCAGCGCCAGGTGGCGTGCGGGGAGGAGGCGAAAGCGCCGCCTAGGGGGGAGGGGAGGTGTTAATGGCTGTTTTCGGCGGGAGAGGGAGGGGGGAGGGGGGGAGTACCTATAACGGGGCCGGTGATCAGGCCGATGGCGAAGAGCCCGCCGACGCCGGCTTGCACGAGGGCGAGCTCGTGGGGGTGCGCGAACATGGTGTTGAAGCAGAGAATGCTGTCGCAGCGACAAGTCAGTAAATGCACGCTCGTGGCATTTCAATGGTCCCGGAATAGAAGGTGAGAAAACATACCCCTGGTAGATGATGCTGGCGCCCACCGCCATGATGGCACGGCCGGCGATAAGGCAGTTCAGGTTAGGCGCTGCTCCAGCCAGGGCCGTGCCGGCGATGATGAGGACCATGGACGCGACAGCGAGGGCCTTGAAATCGCAGAACTGGTACAGCCGGCGCGCGAGCGGGATCGTGGCCACGTTGCAGACGGAGTAGCTGAGAGCGACCCAGGGCAGGATCTCGATGTATCCGAAGGCTTCGTAGATGGGCGCTTGGATGTTGGCGACGTTGCTCACGTCGTATCCTGTTTTCTTTCGTTAGCTAGTCAAGGATGAAGTGATTGTTCCCGTGTGTGACCTACCGCTGATCAGCGAGAGCAAGGCGTTGGAGAGAAGAAGCGCTTTCCATCTCCACGGGGACAGGTTGTCCCTCGGATGTAGCCCCATCTCGATGGTCCTCCTAAGCTCTAGGTCGCGGTTCTCATCCTGTCCGCCCATTTCGGTATCCTCACCTGAGGAGACTGATGTGGAAGACATGTCTGGACTGGAGAGTTGGGGTTTTTCGTTGCTATGTACAGCATCGTTATGAGGGTTCCCCTCATGGGGAGTTGGGCCCGTCATAACGTAGTTATTCAGGTCTTGGCTGTATTCTGCGATGGAATTATAATTCTCTTGTCTCGTTGAGGTTTGAAAAGGTTGCTGGTTCCAATTTGAAGTGATACTATCTTGAATATTCCATCCTCCTGAGTTCATATAAGTCGCTGGATATGATATGATTACCTCGTTGTTTTCTGTGTAAGTCCACTCGGTCGGTTCGTTTGAGAAGTCAGGTCGGACATCATTGTTATGATAATACCAGCTGTTTATATCAAAATAACTAGTCTGTTGTGCTGCTTCACTTCTGTCAATATTTTGATAATATGGATAAGTAGATGGTGAAACAGGGACATGAGTATTGTCTAGGTTCTTGGTTTGATCCGTGCAGTTAAGACATTCCCCGTTCTGATAGTTCCCGTTCTGTGGCTGACACGAGACGGGGTTCTGGTTAGTTTGTTGATTTTCTTCACCCGTAAGGGAGGCACAAATAAATCGACCTTCCGAGTTGAGAATCTGGTTCGTTTGATATTTCTCTAGGTTTATAGTAGCATAGGGATGAGGTGTATGAAACCTCGGGATATTACTGATGGTTCCATTGTATAAAGCTCCACCAGTTAGTCGAGTGAATTGTTTGTTTTGATAACTTCCACTGTCCGTAAAGCTCAATCTAGAGATATATGTTTTCGGCGTTCCTTGGACACTGAGAGGAGAAACCTGATCTTCATCCAGGTTCAATATCGCCATTCCCAGTGTGACATTTAGTACCAGTACTCTCTTCTGATAACCAAATGTGTGATTTTCAAGTAGAGGGGAAAAAAAAGGAAAGAAATATGGGGGGAGAAGCCAGAAAGACCAACAACCCCAAGCGTTAGAATTCTACAAAATCGTGGTATAGGCTATTTAAGGATTCGTGTGATACTAACATGGAATCATCGCGGCGACTAACCTTAGCAGTGTCGCCATAGCCTTGCGAGCGGTAGTATGTTCCGCTTATTCATATTATCTACAAGTTTGGTAATATGAATAATCCCCGAACTAAGAATAGTACTTGAATGTGTTTGATATGATAATGTCGTTGCCAGTTATGTTAGACAACATCCCCATAGGCAAGGCTTCGATTGGATAGATCATGGGGACCATATGGGTGCTATCCTAAGCACTACTATCCTAGTACGGAATCCCATATGTTAGACGTAGGTACATCTTCCACTTCAAATTGAGATTCTAGACTGCAATTGAATTAGGATTGTGAGAAAAAAACTAATGGATTTTATAAACCAACGCAAATTAATGTATGAGGTGTTAGTTAAGACGCTTAAAACCAATATTGATGTTACGGCGTTGCAATGATCTTATTCTGCAACCTCTAGCCTTAGGTAATTAATAGGTTACTATTCCACCGAGATGATTCCATATACATATAAGAAATGACCTCCCAAGCCACAATGCGATGATGGTTAAACTCCAAGATTACGATCTTAGCGCAAAGTAATGGTAATCCTTCCATTTAGGTCTTTCAAACATACCTCAGCCAGTCATATGAGCAAAATAAATCATTATTATGAACTAACATCAAGCCACCCGTTCTACTAGCTCTTAAATTAAGTGAAACATTGGTGCTGTGTTTTCTTTCTTTAGTGTCCATCCTTCGGAGTTGAGTGCACAGAATAACATCTGTGATGAATGGACTTCTTGATATGGTATTACTGTTAGTATTTCATTTCTGTTGTTATGAAGCCGAGTAAATCGAGTAAGATGACCAAGCTCATTGAATCCAAATATATGTCGCCCAGCTAGGCCTTATCTAAAACTGCTTCTGTCAATGAAGTATTCTCGTACGAGAGTAAAGATAGAGAGTGTGAAAGTGTCATCAGTTTACCAGGTTAATACAATAAATTCTAGGCTAGATGTATATCATTACGATGTAGGATATGCATACCTGTGTAGGTATAACACAGCTGGGCCCTGGCTATGTAACATGCTTCATGCTGCGAATATGTATCAACCGAGGTTTCTGGTATTAGTACGACACGTGACCAAGAAATCTTATCTGTTAGTACGATATTGGAAATTAGTTTTGCTTCTCTTATTACTCCTACTACTCCAATAGCCTATAGCGTGTACAGAAATGGACCTGTTAGCTATGTTCACATCATAAATTCATAACAGCATCTGTTTGTACATATAACTGACCACATCTCGCCAGCTCCGGATATTCCATTGCTAACCCGGCCTATTCTGCATTCTTAATTATGTCCCTGGTGTGTGGCTAAAGCCATAGAGAGGCATAAAACCGAGTGCATATAATCTGATATGCTCCGTTAGAGTCCAACTGTCAAAATAATAAGTTCTTGAACCAGTTGCAAGATGCTGCTCAGAATGTCAGCCAGCGTATGTCGAAGGCGTGTGCAGATGTGCATGCCGAGATTTCAGGTTACCCCTCTCACCTTTCAGCGCTCAAAACTTTCATACAACATGCCAAATGAATCCATGGTCTCCGTTTCAGGCCTCCAAGCAGGAGGTAATCCGGGTACTCCTATTCGTTTACTCTTCAAAAGCCCCGAAGAACCGACTAAGAAGCTCTCTAGAACTCCAGAAAAGTCAGCCACAGGCCAGGAACCCAAATATGTCTCTGTCCTATTTTGTGAAAATGGCAACACAGCAGATGTGGCATGGACTTTTGCCATTCCCCACGGAGAGGACTTGCTAGAAGTTTTGGAAAGATACACCGAGACAATGGGACAAGACACAAGCGATGAGTACATAGATGTATTCCGGGATTTTGTCAGAACACAGGGTATTCTATACAAAGGCGATACTATTCTGGAGAATACCAAAAGCGAAAAAGACATCAGCATCACTCCTGAGCGTCCAACAGGGAAGCATAAGACCATGGAGTCCACCAAGATACTGTCTGGGAAGAGGAGAGACGAATTGATCAAAATATGCTTCCACAAAGGCAAATCTCCCGTTGATTTGGCGGTAATCCTTGGTAGAACTCCAGAGTTCATCTTGCGCGAAGCCAAACGCGTTCTTGGAGGAGAAGATAAGCTGAAGAAACATATGAGACGGCTTAAAGGGGGAGAGTGGTCTGATGGTGAGACCCAGTGGCTAATTTCACGACGGAATCAAGGCCTTCCCTTGAATACGATGGCCAGTTTCCTCCGGAGAACAGAGCCAAGCGTGTACAAAAAGCTTCGAGAACTGGGAACTACAATCCTGGATGATTCCACCGCGGTTGAGGACGGCCCCCAGGAATTGCCATCTTGGCTACGAGAAACGCTTTTTTCTACGCGATTGTCCGCAATCTGGGAAGGCCTTCTAGAGTTCGGTATGACACCGGCTTGGAAAGAGGCTCTTTCGGAGAAGCCTGCTGAGCATTGGCTTACCATCATTTCAGCGGGGATCCCGGAAGACGTGAAGAAGATCCTCGGAGGCCTAAAACCCCCTACCTATGAAGAACTCTTGAATTTATCCCTATTTAGATCGACGGACACTGGGGTGTATGCTAAACTAGTCACCTCTCGCTATCCATTCCGGGAAACCGCCTTTGACCGGTACTTATTCGTTGGTTCGGTCAGTCAGTACGACAGTGAGCTTCTGGTAAGAGCCGATCAGCACTACAGAGAGCATAACAAGCGAAGGCTGAATGCGGAAATAAAGAAGATGGACTTGGGAGCTCCCGGCCGTTCTGTCACCCTAATGACCATGAAGACAGACAATATTGATGAAGAAAGCGTCCTCAATATGCAGATGACAAGGACATTAGCCGAGTCAATACTGATGGTATGGCTAGGAGTATTCAGATCACCAAACCCTCAACTTCAGACTCTATGCCCATGGGATTTTAAAGCTTTACATCACCGCGCATGGTCATTGTTGGAATTCCCCCTAGAGGTAGATATTTCGCTACCCAAACGCGACGATCCGAAAACAAGTTTAGAACAAGATATGGGATGAAACTTCCTTTGGGAACATCGAAAGCAGACGTTAAATTGTACTGCGTATAGCCCGGCTATTTGCTGCGAAAGAAAAATGAGAACGACAGAGAAGACAAGGAAAAAGCCGAAAAAAACGAAACGTGGAGAAATAAGCGATGGCCAAACATGCTGAAATAGGTGACAAGGGGCATCTGTCAAGGTACAGGTACAAGGTATATCCGCAGCTACATGTGTATAAGAGACAGGTCCTCCCATCATCTAGACATAGATAGTCACCTAATCAAGCAACCTCATAACCTCAATTCAACAAAACATAGCCCCCGCCCCCGTCAGCGACCGCCCAATGCCATCACGATACTCTTCTCTCCACTAGATCATGTACATTTGTATACCGCTTTCTATATGCCACAGTGGTGCTGCTATGCTCCGGGCAGTCCGTTAGTCGGGTTCGAGCATGAAGGCAGACAGACGTGATACGGGGCCGGAAGGGCAGCGCCGGCAACCTTCCACCCATACATATGTGTGTTTTAACAGCCTGCCAGCTCCCCTGGTCTCAAGTCAGGTTCCCTACCAAGGTTAAGGTGCTATTTTCGACTTCGATGGACATCTGCTAGGTTGTAGTGACTGTCTCATTTCTTGAATGAGATGAATAAATCCTCGACGATTTTGCAAGAGACTCGGCTTGTTAAATATTTCCCAAGAACTACCGATACTGTCATATTTCCTTAACATGTCTTCCAACCCGCCACAAAAAAAATACGTATCTTTTTATAATGCGTTGTTTAATACCTGTGAATACTTCCATAATATGCTTGAACTTGGTATTTGTAACGGTCTATCTAGTAGTCTAACTAGGTAGTTGGTTGGACCACTGCTAGGTCAAGGAGCTTATAAGTGATGCCTGGACGTGATCCGTGCACGCAACCCCTGTCACATAACCTATGGATCCTATGGACAGAGTCTCTTCCCCGGATTTGCAGTGACGCGTCACTCGTCGTCTTATCGGAGCCTCTCATGCCATAAGAGAGGTATAGAGGAGATAAGAAAAGCTGAACGGTAGGTTACATAATTATTTCCCTTTTCATTCATTTTTTTACTCTCTTCAAAGTCTTCGATAATACTTGTCTTGAGTCTTCATTTTTATTTCATGTCTCGGGAAAACCCCTGAAAAAGGAATATGCGAAATGTTCCGGCCCATCCAAGTCCTCGGGATTGCAGCCAAGCTCGCTGAGGCCTTATCGCAGATTCCCCTGACGAGTGACGATACCGCTTCTTCTTCTACTTCTTCCCTATCTAAGGATGTTTCCTCTTCTTCCGTCTCTCCGTGGAGCTTAAACTTCTCATCAACAGCGCCGTACCTATTCTCGTCCACCTCCTCGCTTCTGCAGCAATGGGGCAACACGTTCTTCCCCAACGGCCACAGCGTCGTAGCCTGTGAGATAGCGCCGTTTACTTTATTCTACCATGGCCGGATGGACAGCGAGACGCCGCCGAGCCCTGAGTGGCTTGCTTTTGATATGTGCGTGAATGACCATACAAGAAAAATAGTGGCTCCTTCGTAACTAATGTGAATTGCTTTTTTTAATAATAAAGTGAAATGGCCTACGGGATCATGGGCGGTTCGCCAAACTCGCACATGCTGACATATCAGACCACACGACCTGTGAAAGCCCTGTATTTTGACGGCGAGTCAGCGGCCCTGATGGGCCTTGGTCAGCTGGATACACAAATGTTGCAGGTATTTGGGAATGTGTCTGGACCCGAGCAATCTGGTGGCGGGTTTAGGGGCCTGTATGACGAGTATGCGCGCGCCCACGGCCTATGCGACTGGCTCCTCGAAAAGGGGCTGCGAGGAGACGGCTGGGGTTACGAAGGGATTATCCGGATGAACGCGGCTTTTGAGATGATATGGTGCAACTTCACAAGTCCAAGCTTGCAGCTACTAACACATTTGAACGTAACCGCACCCCTAATGCCCGATCTAGACGAGTCCGAGTCCGACTCAGACGAGGAGGACAACGCAGAGGAAAAGGGGAAGACAAATAACCGGATAGAAAATCAGGAGACATCGTATTATCCGCTCCCTCCTACGCCCACACGCACCGACTCATCAACCGACCCTTCCCGACCGCCACAGCCTCCTAACTGGCGCGGCGGACGGGACACCCTGCGCGAGCCCTTCCTAGCATTCCAGACCTGGGGCTGGTTTTCCAGCGCTACATGGCACTACGGATCATCCAAGAACGGTCCGGGTCTAGGCGAAACACGAGCGAAAGTACTAGGCTGCGGGATCCTAAGCTACTACTCCCCGCGGTACTCGCACCTCTCGTCTCTGCGCGCGTTAGACGAACGCGCAGCCTTCAACCTAACCACCGAGGGCTTCTGGCACGGCGCAGAGAACCGCACCCTAGCGTTACAGGACCTGCTCCGCCGGCGGCGCTACCACCACCTCGAGAACGCAACCGCGCACGAAGCGGCGCTCATGCGCAGCGCCTCGGAGCACGCGCTGCGGCAGATCCTCGAGGGCGACGGGACTTGCTCCGGCACGGACTGGACGCAGCTGACCAACGAGATCGTGCGCATCACGGCCACGCACCTGCAGGAGCTCAGGGCGGCGCTGTCGCGCTATCCCCGCAGCAATGACAGCAGCGTCCGGAAGTGGATGATCGACGTGCGCGCGCAGAGCCACAGTTTCCTGGTGGGGTACCTCGAGTACCCGACGGACGCCTCGCTCTGGGCGGTGGACTCGGCGCTCTTCCGCGCGACGCACGCGCGCTGCCGGTACCGGTACACGCGGCTGCTGGGGGACCTGGGGCCGGCGGAGGCGGACCTGCGGTGGGCGGTGGAGGAGACGTTCGGGGCGGTGTGCTCGGTGCTGGTGAGCGTGGGGTTCGGGATCGAGCGCAGCTGGGCGGCGCACTTCCAGAAGCCAGGTCGCAGCAAAAAGAGGGGTGATTCTGACATGTTAGGGGAGCTGGGTGCGTTGGCGCGCGCGTGGAACGAAGGCCTCGAGGAGCTGATGGCGTGGCTCGGGTGGGCGGACCAGTTCGCGGGATGTTCCGAGGTCTGCGCGTGGGACGAGCGCTGTTACATCCCCATGTGGCCGCTGATAGGCTGGCCGTGGGGCGGAGGGCCCCCGAGAGGACCGCCGGGAGCGGGGAATGGGTCGCATCCGGATCCGTACCGGCCGCCCCATCACGGCGGCGGTGGTGGTGGTGGTGGTCCCCATCCTCCTCCGGATCATCCCGATGGAAATCATACCGGCGGTTGGCAGCCGCCACGTAATCGACGGCCTTCGTGGGGATTCTTTGGCGAGGATGACTTGTGGGAACCTAAGTGTATTAACGCTTCGTTCTTCGTGCATGAGTTTTGATTGGAAAATAGACATTGCTTTCTTCGTAGAAAGTTCCAGTAGACGCAATTCTATTTTAGTTCTGTTTTTTACTTGTTGAATATCTTCTGCTTGCATAATGTGTGTTGTATGATCAAAACGACAAGTAGGTGTCAACCAACAATTTCCTTCCGCTGGTGCTATGATGTATTTTTGTTTCATTTTCCTTCTCCTCTCCCCCCTTTTGTCTCGGTAAAAGTCTTGAACTTTCGAATGCCTTGGATCATACAGTTTCGAACGCGTGTCTCTTCTCCTGTCTCGTGTATTTCTTTCTATTCTTTTACGTGGCAATAAATGCCTTCATAGCCTTTACTGCGTCACCATCGTGCGCCTTAAGCAGTTCCGTGGCTTTCGGTTTCGTCAGGTCTAGCTCATCGACCTATTTTTTTTTGACACAGCAAGTTAGCTAGCCATAGTATAATCTCGATTTCCTTTCCATTATTCTATGGATGGTACGTTGAAAACTCACCAGCAGCGCAACGTCGGCCGCATCGACCTTGACCTTCTTGACTTCCGTCTTAGCTGTGCCCCCGAGGTTCTTCATGGCCTTGCTGACGGCTTCCTGGTCGACGGCAGCAGCACCCGCATCATCGCCGTGGGTATCGTCGAGGTTGGCTAGTGCAGCAGCAGCTTTGCGGTCCTCGGCGGACTTGGCCTGAGACGAGACTTCTTCTTCGACGTCGCGAGATTGGGGATCGGCCATGTTGTTAGATAGATAGGTTTTTCTTTTTCTTGGATTTGTGTTGTGATTATATTCTTTCTCGTCGGTGTCCGACTAGTTGTTGTTTTTAAATAGATGGGGGGAAGAGGGTTAAGTTCTCTTCGTTAACGTCAAACTGGTACTTTTTTCAGAGGTGTAAGTGTTGGGTAGTGTAATGGTAAGAATAAGCAATTAATAGGAACAAGCTCTACTGTAGAAGGTAGTGCAAGGGTTAGGTACCTAAGGCGGGGTGCTCAATTGGTCGATCGGTGGGGTTAGTGTAATTTGTGGCGCTATTATGTATGTAACAAGACCCCTTCAAGCGGACCCTTTGAAAATTGTGGCTCAAGCCTTAAATTCAATTCGGTCCTTACAAGGATTCCTTACAGAGGCCAATGTCGTAATGGCCTATGTTGCTTCATTCCAAGTCCATAGCTTATTATTCTATTGGGTTGACTCATCGCCATCTTGTGATCTCAACTTTTAAATCTTTTTTTTCTTTCTCTTTCTAACTCTAAATTATTTTATTCTTCTTTTTTCAAGATACCCCAATAAGATACCTACATGTAGCATGGTATAACACGACTCCAATTGTCTTCTCAGACTTTAGCCTTCATTGTGTTTTTTTTTTGCTCTCTCATTTATAAACCTTTCTGTCCTAGTCCCCCCCCCCTCCAATTTGCTAAAAACAGCATCTACCATCACGATATAACAAAAATGTCGCCCTCGGCAGTTGAGAATCCCACCACTGAATGGACTCCATCATCCTGGAGATCAAAGCCTATTAAGCAATGCCCAGAGTATCCGGACATCAATGCACTGAGAAAAGCCACCGGCGAGCTCAGTCGCCTGCCGCCCATTGTTCATCCCCATGAGATCAACAGGCTGAAGCAAAATCTGCGGGATGTGGCACGGGGAGAGGCCTTTCTTCTACAAGGAGGTGACTGTGCAGAGCTTTTCGACTACTGCCGTCAGGACGCCATCGAGTCCAAGATCAAGCTCCTTCTCCAGATGAGCTTGGTTCTCATCTGGGGAGCTGACAAGAGGGTCGTGAGAATTGGGCGTATGGCTGGTCAGTATGCAAAGCCTAGATCCAGCCCCACGGAAATTGTGGAGGGTAAGGAGGTACCCTCTTTCCGAGGTGATATTCTGAATGGATACCATATCGAGGACCGTGAATTGGATCCCCAGAGGCTTGTGAAGTATGTAATAACTTCGATTGTCATTCAAATAAGAAGCATCGTAAGGCCAGGCGCTAACTGCATTTCCTGTAGGGCATACAATCATTCAGCTGCCACTCTGAATTACATCAGGGCCGCCATTGCTGCCGGCATAGCAGATTTGCATAGGCCCCTCAATTGGAGTCTTGGGCACGTCAAAGAGCCCCATTTGAAAGCCAAGTATACCGAAGCAGTGAACTTCCTACAGGATATGATTCACTTCATGCACACCATTGGAGCGGATCGGAATTCGAAGCTTGATACCATCGACTTGTACACTAGTCACGAGGGGTTGCTTCTCGAATACGAGGAAAGCCTCACTAGGTTGCTAGAGACGCCTCAGCCAGCACTCTCGGAGAATGCGCGTGGCTCTGCCTCGAATGGAACATCGGAGACACGGAAACAGTACTACGATACGTCAGCTCATTTCATTTGGATTGGAGATCGCACTCGCCAGATCGATGGTGCTCACGTAGAGTTCTTCCGAGGTATCGCAAACCCCATTGGTATCAAGGTGGGACCCACCACGCCAGTCTCAGACCTCCTTGAGCTGCTTCGCACGCTTAACCCCGACCGTGAAGAGGGTAAAATCACATTGATTACTCGTTACGGTGCGTCTAAGGTCCGGGAGCTGCTCCCCGCCCATATCCGCGCGGTAGAGGGAAGCGAATACAAGCGCTGCGTCATTTGGCAGTGCGATCCCATGCATGGCAATACGCGGTCCACCGGCACCGGTTTCAAGACGAGGCGCTTCGGTGACATCTTCTCCGAGTTGCAGGAAACTCTCCAGATCCATAAGGAGGAGGGAAGTTACCTGGGCGGTGTGCACTTGGAACTCACAGGCGATGCCGTGACGGAATGCTTGGGTGGGAGTGAAGGTTTGGACGAAGACGACTTGTCGACTAACTACACAAGCTTCTGCGACCCCAGACTCAACGAGAAGCAAGCCTTGGAACTAACGTTCCTGATTGCGGATCACTACCGGAAACAGAGAGAGTTGTGCTAAAAGCTGTTCAGAATCTAGTGGGAAACGCGATGTGCTTTACATACGATAGTAGAGAGGTTATGTAGCCTTAACCCTCATGAAAAGGGGGGAAGAGAAAATAAGGTAGTCAGAGGCGTAAACAAAAATACCAGCGTAGTAGGCTATATCGTTACGAGTCAAGAGGGATGGATCGTTGATATAACCTTAACTAGCTAATCCGCCCCTAACCCTCCAACGTCGGAGAGATTATTCATTATCGTCAATTGTCCGGGGGAGCTTCTGTATTTACTCAATCCCGGTTTCGGTTTAATGCTTAAAGAGAAAAGGGAGAACAAAAGCAATTCTGATATTATTTCAATTTGAAAAGAAAAAAAAATAAGAGGCGTAACGATATTCATATTGGTATTAATTTCTCCGCGTAGCTTTTATTACTAACTTCTGTTCTAAGTTGTACCCGATTCCGTTGATCGGAGGAACCAACAGCGTTGATACTGGTAAGTAAGGAGGGACGCCAACACATGTGACTCCGCGTTTTCACCCCCGGATGACTCAGGCAGCAAGAATCGGAAATGGGTCAAGCCTATCCCAGGCCATATCTACCGTGCCTCATATATATGTGGGGTGACGTAGTATAGTGACCTACCTACCTGAGCTATGGATAATCTTGCGATCGGGGGGGAGCCTTGGTAGGATTTTGCTTTGGGCTCAGAGAATCCTAAGCTAGCCGAGATGGGTGAGCAATTGTCGAATCATAGTTCCGAATTACGAATTTGTCCTGGGTATGGCTACCTATGAGAGGGGCTTTAGAAAGAAAAGGGAAAAGGGAAAAGGGAAAAAAGGGGGATGTGAGGTGTAAGTATAGGTAGTGAGCTGATAATTCTCGATTAAACAAGGCTGCATGATTACGTGCATGGATGGAATGTGGGGAGAGGAGCAAGACTTCGAAACTCGCTGATGTTGAACTTTTTATGTAAACAGAATCAACCCCCTTGACTACCTACACATGGACATCGTGATAACAAAGTTGACTCACTTCTCTTGACACGCTTTGAACTTAGTCAGATACATATATCTTACAGCGATCTCACTATTAAAACTTGCTTTCTATCCTACTTCATTACCCACAATATCTAGCGAGGTTAGAGTCATCGTCTGCCATCTCATTTCATCTCGTCATATTACATCACATCACATATCACACCTTGTCTTCCACAACACTAATAACAACAACGACAACAATAGCGATACTGAGCTGCCATTCTATTGGGACAGGGTATACCTACTTATACGAATGTACTAACAAAGGAGAAATAAAAAGAAAAGCCCATCAGCCATGGAAGCCCGCTGCCAGTGTGGAGCAATCCGGTTCCAAACGCCGCTGCCCAAGCCTCTCGCGCTGTACAT
Source organism: Camillea tinctor (assembly GCA_022578605.1). Classification (NCBI taxonomy): domain Eukaryota; kingdom Fungi; phylum Ascomycota; class Sordariomycetes; order Xylariales; family Graphostromataceae; genus Camillea; species Camillea tinctor. The sequence continues at coordinate 1,054,835 of MU394055.1, forward strand.
ATGCCACTGCGCCGAGTGCCGGCGCCAGACCAGCTCGGCCTTCGGCACCTCCGCCATATTCCCCCACTTCCCGCTTCCGCAGTCCGAGCTGCTGTCCTGCTATAAGTGAGTACTTAGTTAGCTAAACCATGTGTGGTTGTTTCTTTTTTTCAAGGAGAGTGAGCTAAGTCTCGTGGTGACGCAGACGGCCGACTTCCTCGGGCCATACGCTGTACTGGTAAGTTTTTTTTTTTTTTTTCAAAGGAAGGATGCGAATATGAGGAAGGCAAAACACGAGGAGCCAAGAAAGGGGAGAGAGCGATAAAAAATAAAGCTCTAACCGTGTATGCGGGACCGCAGTTACTTCTGCCGCGAATGCGGAACGCGGCTCATCCACAGCACGCCCGTAAGCCCCCTCCCTTTCCCCCCTTATTCGCCCACGCAATCTAACCCCCCCAGGGCAAGAACGTGCTCTCCATCAAAGGCGGGTGCATCGAGGGCCTGGACTGGCGCGGCGCGATCCACATCTGGACCAAGTCGGCGATGGTGCCCATCCCGGAGGGGTCGGAGGCGCACTCGGAGGAGCAGCCCTCGGGGTCCGAGTACGGCGGCTCGCAGGAGTCGCTCGACCAGCCGCCGACGGCGCTGCTGCACGGCAGCGGCGGCAATCCGCTCCCCGAGCCTAAGACCCCGGCCGAGCTGGAGAGGCTGCGCAGGGTGAAGGGCGCGTGCGAGTTGAGTGGGGTTATATGAGGGGATTGGGATTTAGGGGAGGGGAGTAGGATGGTGAATGGGGGTTGGGTTGGGTTGGGTTGGTGTAACGGCGATGGGAGTTAAGGGGTAGGAAAGGAGAGATGGCATGTGTCATAGATGGGGCGTAATTGAGGACACGGGGGAGTTGTAATGGGAGATGTTCATAGTTATGGGAACAGAGAAACACAGGTTCTTGAGTTGGCTCTTTTCTTTTTTTTTTCCTTTTTTATAATTAAATGTCATTGGGAGAATTAAATAATACATATTACCGCATACCCCTATCCCATCCGTCAACTCGTCAACCTCTCCCCGCTCTGCCGCCCTCCCCCTTGCCCTCCCATCCCTTCCTCTGCCGCCCTCCCGCCAGGCGGGCCATCGGCATGCTTCGCCGGATCAAAGACATACATGGGGAACTCGAGGAACAGTGTCCTCTTGAGGAAGATGGGGATGTGCTCGTAGAGCTGTGGCGGGAACGGGATGAGCACGCTCGTGCGGCGCAAGTAACGCTCGTATCCTTCCCAATTCAGGCCCTGCTCGTATCGCTTTTTGGCGCCCGGCCGCTCCGATAGTGGCAGGCCCGAGACGAACATGAGGAGGACCGTGAGGAAGATGGGTCCCAGGATGGTAGCGTATAGTGCCTTTGCGGCTTGCCCGCGGACCGGTCCATCGGCCGCTTCGGAGACGCAGAGGGTGTATATTCCTATGTTAAGTGTCAGAGTAGGGTCTTTGTAATTAGGTATTTGAATTTCTACCCCAGTCTACGCACCTAATCAACCAAAAGAGACTGATTGTGCGAAGCAATTAAAAGAAGAGGGAGGGTCACTCACCAAACTGAATAATGATCTCGCCGAAATAATTCGGATGCCTGCTCAGGTAGAAGAACCCCCGATCCAGCACCGCGGCCTTATCGCCCTTCTCGCGAAACACGAACCTCTGCACATCACTCACGCTCTCCATCACGAACCCCAGCGCGAACAGCACCACGCCGGCGACGTCCCTGCCCGTGCCAAACGGCAACACCCCCACCTCACTTTGGCCTCCACCCCCTCGTTGCTGCTGCTGGACAGCGGGCGAGTTCAGCACCGTAACCGGCAGCGACACGGCCCACACCCACAGCATCTGGAAGACCCAGAAGCCGAGGAAAGGAAAGAACCTGTCGCGCTTGTCGTCGAAGCGCGCGTCCCTGCCGGTGCGCAGCACGCGGAAGAGCAGGAAGCCCGAGAGCCGCAGGGCCCAGGCGATCAGGAGGAGGGAGGCGACGATCTGGCGCGCGCTGGGGCGGGCATTCTCGCCATCGCTGCTAGTACTGCTGAACGCTAGCGTGAGGACGGCGAGGAGAGCAAAGTTGGTGCCGCCGGCGAAGTCTAAGCTTCATGTTAGTGTGTGCGTGTAGTAGAGTTTTGATTAGGTAGGTAATGTAAAATGTATGATGTCTTGGGCGCGAACGGACGGATGGACAGACGGACCTGTGAGTTTGTCGAATTTTAGGGCGAACGCCACGGAGAAGAATATCAGCTGGTACGCGATGGTGACGAGCAGGGTGATGGCGAGGTAGTAGTTATCGAGCACGTAGACTGGGCCCGCCATTGTCGTTTACTTACTTCCCCCTCTTTCTCTCTTTTCTTTCTTCTCTCTCTCTCTCTTATATGATGAATATGTTTCTTGAATAGCTTCTAGCGTGTTCTATGTTTACGAAGGCTCCCGACTTAGATAACCATAACCTAGTATGTAAATAGTTGAAAAAAGAGTCGTAGCGGGTGAAAAGAAAAAGGCTGAAACAGTTGCGTTTGAGAGAAGACGAAATGTTTCATGAGACATGCAAAACAAAAACTCAATAAGTCCAAGGGTCTGATCTCTTATAAATCCTAAAATAAATGTTATATCGTACTATATAGGCTTTATATGAGGGTAATAGACTCTCGTCTGACTTAAAGAAGAATAAAACATGATGAGGAATACATTGGTACATATAATGTAGATTCTACTATGTAGTTACTCTAATAGAGTTTCGATGGTGGGATCGAGCAAAGAGCGCTAACATCGATGCTGGATACCCGCTATCCGGGACCCCCTACGCTCGGATTCGGATAGGCGCATTAGCGGGACCAGGATGGCCCAGATGCCGGTGCTAGAGAGCCTACGTCATGACTTTGGGTAGTGTATACATTTATACTCAGGGCTCTTTGATTATGTCAATCATTTAAGTTACAATCGCATAGGTTACTATACATATACTAGTAGACATACCTAAGTTAACTACTAGGTTAGAGTTTTATTTTTCCATATTCTAGTCTCACCCACGATGCCTATAAGTCACACACAACCCTTCAACAATAAGATTGGCTCACTGCAACAGAAGATAACTCTTTTTATGCTTATACTAGGTAAAGTCTAAATTTACGCATTGCCAAAGCAAATTATTTAAAAAGGCCAAAGCATTAGTTGAGAGGTAGAGAAAGAATCATGAAATGAACTAGACTAATAAGAAACTTCATGTACCTAGGTCCCCTTACCCCCTCCTCCTTTTCCTCCTTTTTTTTTACTTACCCCCTTTAAATCACATTCATGGTCCAAGTCACTTAACTCAGCATCCACACAAGATGTGACACGGACAAAAGCAAATACAAAATTGTCCATTGGCAACAAACTCATTTATATGGCACTATAACAAGATGTCTCCTCACAGTATAGCCGCGGAGTGATGGGGACGGCGATGGGGATGGGTGGATTTAGCACCCAGGTATAGACGTTCACCTTTAGGCGGCAGATAGTTGAGGCGGAATGGAGATGTATTATTGAGTAAATCTAGTAGCTAACTACATGCAGATTCCAACGCCCAGGGCATTTCAGCGACATGATAGAGTCTTTGTCGAGGCAGGCTTGTCGCTCAGACTAATATTGGACGAGACCATCATCGCCATGTTATTTTCGTTGGCTTATCGGGTAGTGGCCGCAGGTTATCCACATATTCTCGAGATCAGAGGGTAGGGAGGGCAACCAGGTCGGCGTAGTAGACACCGGCATCTTCATATCATCGTACTGGTCTATATCGGGTTCTGTCTCCCCGTTGACCTCGAAAGCTTCCAAAGTGTCCGCGGCCTGCGTATGGATGGGTTTGATAATAACATCCGAATTCCTGCGGCGCCGCGTGATGAAGGAGTTTGGAAGAGGCGGTGGCAAGGTGGTGAAGATGAAACTGGTGTAGACGGTGGCGGTGACCTCGGCTGTGGGAGTTGGCCCTGGCAGCGACAAGGACGCGCTGCCCCAGTGACCAGCAGGTGTCGTCGCCGTCGCCGTCGCCGCCCCCGCCGTCGCCACCCCCGCACGATGGGCGCTCTTCGATGATGATGATATGACGTCTGGAACCACGGGGGTGTGCGTGAGTGGCGGAGGGCCAGCCTTGATCCTGGATCTGATATTGATTTTGGTCACTGGGAGGAGCAGGTTTCTTTCGACGTCAAAGTATTGCGTTGTCCAGGTAGTAGTCCAGGTAGTGGTCCAGGTAGTGCAGGATTCCTCCAAAGGCAAGCACATCGTGCTTAGTGACTTGTAATCTATAGGAGTGAGGATGGTATCTATGTATGGAAGAATCCTGAGAGAAGTAGACGTGGAGCTAGAGCTGGAGCTGGAACTGGAACTGGAGCTGGAACTGGATTTGGAGCAAGAGACTAAAGCTGCCATGCTCACGAGAGCAATAGCTGCCTTGAACATCATGATGATAGCTCTGGTGATCGATAGAATAGTAAAAGGAAACAGCTGTTGAGGGTTTCTGTTCTGTCTTTTCTTTTTCTCTTCAGGGGAAATGGTGATTATATATTATCTGGAGAGTAAAATAAGGTTCTGGTACGGACAATAGAAACCAGCGACAAACCCCCCTTCCCTCTTATAAGCAAGAAATGGCAAAAAGAATTCTCTTAATGGCTTGACGGTAACTTCTGTAGTGCAGTTACAAAGTTTTAGGGTTGAATGCATTCATTAAATGCTAAGAGGAGATCTGAGGGCATATCTGACCGATGTTGTATAAAACTTAGCTCGTGATGACACCAAAAGGTAAAGGAGTGTTGTACATCTTCACGATAATGTAAATCTGACTCCATAAGCTTTCCCCTATTCCCCTTTCTTGCTAGTTACGATCACAAATTCAAATCTTAACAACTTTGCCATCTGGGTTTAAGTCAATATTACCACAGTACATAGAGATAAAATTTATTAGGCTCTCGATAAATCTTAACATATCCACGTGCCAACATAGTAGATGTTTAAGTGTGTAGTTCATGATTGCTTGCTCATATAACCTTTCTATCTACACGTACAAAGTCAGAAAAACCAACTAACTTCGACCGACAAAACTCTACACCCCCACCAGAAATGAAACCACTCATTCATGATCCCTTCACATCTCGTCGCTCATCACAATAACCGGTGGGCCCTCGTACCGGCCCTGCACGCAGAACCACCAGGCGGCGACCAGCGCCGTGAGGCCTCCCACGATGACAGACGAGTAATTCATGTCGGCGGCGGCGACGGGCAGCGAGTAGGGGAAACAATAAAACACGAGCCAGACGATCATGTACCCGCACGACACAGCGGTGACGACGTACCCCAGCGCGCCGCGGATGAAAAATGGTCCTGGCTGGAGGCGGCCGCCGGAGCCGCGCCCGCGCAGCGCGAACGGCACCAGGGTAGCGAGGTACGACAGCGTGGTCAGCAGCGCGAACGAGCCCACCATGGCGGCGAACGCCACGTCGCTGCCCAGGTACACGAGCCCCATCACCGTGCAGAACACGGCCACCAGCAGGATCGAGTTGAACGGGTTCTTCCAGCGGGGGTCGACGCGGCCGAGCGCGCCGGCGCAGGGCGTGGCGCCGTCGCGTGCTAGCGTCCAGAACACGCGCCCTCCTGTCATCATAGCGCCCATTTGGCTGCCGATTAGGGGCAGTAGCGTGACGATGGTGAGGCAGATGGCGCCGGCCTGGGCGGCGGTGGGGGACACGCCGGGGGCCGAGGCGCCGGCTACTTGGTGGTAGATCTTGGTCAGGGGGAAGGCGGCCGTGGTGTTGAGCACGGAATCGAAGTCGGTGATGCCGTACATGAGCACGACGTAGTACACGATGGTGCTGAGGAAGCTGGCCGTCATCTGCGTGCCCATGGCAATGGGGATGTTGACGGAGGGTCTAGAGAAAGTGGGTTAAAAATGGATTAGACACATGACAAGCAAAGAAAAGGGATGGAATAAAAGGGGGATGAGAGACTCACCTCGGGACCTCCTCCGCCATATGCGACGAGCAATCCGGGGTACCGATATTAAACGCGCCATTATACATGCCCAGCACAAAAACCAGCCCATTACTCACATAGCCGGTATTATTCTCCCAGTCCCTCCACACAAACGCGGAGCTCGCATAGCCCGACGTGACCTCCCCATCCTCGCCGACCCTGCCCCTCGACGGCAGCGCGGCCACGGCCAGCACGGCGACGAACCAGCCCGCGAAGCCCAGCACCATGAAGGCGTTGTTGATGGCGGGCAGGGCGCGGTTGCCGAACAGCAGGACGGCGGTCGCGGCCCAGATCAGCACCAGGTAGATGACGAAGACGTGCCAGCGCGCGAACGCGTACGCCGGGTGCGTCAGCGACCACATCTCCAGGATGGCGCTGCCCGCCGTGGCGGCCAGCGACGCGCCCCCCAGCGCGTACGCGAACGCGTTCCAGTACCCCGCGAAGAACCCCAGCGCGCGGCCCACGCGCGGCCCGGGCGTCACCGACGCCCAGTGGTAGACCCCCGCGCTGGAGGGGATGGCGGAGGCGAGCTCGGCGAGGTTGGCGGTTATGCAGAGGTAGATGACGCCGACGACTATGCTAAATTTTGGGGGTGGTGGGTTAGTGGTGAGGGACTCATGATTTGGGTGGTGTTCGACTAAGGTGCGTTTTTCGATATTGATGTGATGAACAAGGGGGAGGAGGCGTGCAAAGGAGTTAAAAGGGAAAGGGGGTTGAAGAGAAGGGCATGAGTACTCACAACTCGTAGATGACGCCCGGTGCGCCGCCGTTGAAAATCGACAGGTTCTGTTGAGGCACCATGAGCTAGGGCTCGATATATACTGATTTTCATCGTATGTTCTCGAGGCAGAGTAATTCGACCTAATGGTGCGCCGGTCGAGTAAGGAGGAGGACAGCAAACTTACGATGGTAGCGCCCGAGATAGCCCAGCAGTTCCCGATGACGACCGCGACGGCGCACATATTAAACAGACTCTACATAGAGCGAACCGGTCAGTAACTCGATTCCCACATGGTCTTCCATCCAAATTGAATAGGGGCGGAAAGGGGGCATACTGACAAAGTTTCTCTCAAGCTCCTGTCTATGACCTGAAGCGTTCACGACCTCGCCCGTCTCGAGCTTGACCTCGCCGTACCTCGTCGTTCCCGCCACAGCATCTTGCTGGGCCTCAAGCTCCTTTTCCGGCGCCATGGTTGTTCCCTTAGTATCTGAGTGTCTGTTTTTTCTCCCTTATCCCTTGTCGTCCCGATCCGGTCAATTACAATCAATTGTTTGACGTTTACGAGGCGTTGAGTTGATTGGATTGGTGACCGGAAGCTGTTGTGGGAGGCTAATTGTCGCCACCACGCCTAGCGACCTATACAGGTTGGTGTGTGGCGTTGATATAAGATATACGAACGGGTATATAATATGATAACGGCGATGAGCATAGATATGAAATATATAAGTAACTTATCTAGCCATATCTCAATTCAGATGGAAGAATGAAATAAAAAGGGAAAAAACAACGCAATGGATACTATAGTAAAGGTCTCATTGTTAATGAAATCTAGGCTTCATTACACAAAGTACATCCTATCAATATATAAGTGACATATACAACTTGATAATCTTGATAACTGATATGTATACCCTATATATCTCACTTCTGTCACTCTTCAGCTTACGTAGTGTCTGTCTCTCGCACAGCAAATGCGATGATAAGCCGGGGACCCGCCCCCAGCTCCTCTTGTTCCTCCCCCTTGTCCCGGCCGGGGAAAGAGTTCCAAGTAAGGTAACGTACATACAACTACATACGACATTGATAACATGACACACAGATAGTGTAAAGCTTGGCTAACATAATACTCTTAGCCCTGCTTGTTAGTTAGTTAGCCCGGCCCTACTATACTACTACATATGGGTCTTGAGTCTGGAGAAGTGGGCGAGAAAGATAGCGACAATGTTCAATATAACGTAGAAACCCTGAAATTGGGAGCCATCTAGATAGAGCGCTAAGTATCTACTAACACTTCATTTACGTAAAATTGGCGGGGAACCTCGGTTATGAGTACTCACAGTGGTATCTGAGCATCTGGCGTCTCTGGGGCTTGTGGGGATTAGGAATGGGGACATGGGGACATGCAACGAAGAGAGAGACAGAGATGGCAAAAGAGAGAGAAAGAGAGTATGTAATAGTTAACCCAGATCTGTAAAGGTAGGTAAGATATGCATATTGGTTCCTGGCATGGTCTAAAGAAGAAAAGAAGGGGTGAAACATACATGTGCCAACCAAAGAAAAATAAACCCCCCGTGGCTATTTACGGTTTAACAAGCCCAGCTACTAGAATAGGCAGTTCAATGCGAACGAGTTTCGCCCTACGATTCTTTCTCCTCCTTCTCCCCCTTCTCCTCCTTTGCCTAACATGTGCAAGTATATTATACTAACCTAATTCCCGGGCGGTGAGGGTTGCCGCCGCACGGCGCTGGCAACCCAAGCTAGGTTGGGACGGGCAAATAGTCCGATGGCATAGATTGATCAGCTATCTCAGCCCAGCCAGACCCCGTTAGCGTCCATTGGCAAAAAGACAAGGAAGCTCTTTGATTGATAGATATTATAAGTTGGATTGAGTCATTGCAACATCGAGCCTTGATTAAACAAACACCCAAATATACACACTATCTCGTTAGTCTTGAGTTCAAATGTTAGGTCATAAGTTGGTATAAAGTCAACATCCGTACCAATCAATCTAATAATATAGTAATGATTACCTAGATTATCATATGAACTATAGAATCCTCAAATCTAAAGAACTATGTTAGAGACCTGAGCTTGGGTTATTTGCACGTAAAACTCGCAATCTTTAAAAAAAAAGATAGAGAGGTGAGAGCAATAGCAATAGCAGCAATTCATGAATTATCGTACCTGATTTGACTAGACTGGGCCTGAACCACAAAGACTAGTTGTAGGCTATAAACTAGGAAATATATAAAATACAACAACGCCAATTACACCGTCCCATCCTCCAGCCAATACTTGGGTTGATGTGATGATGGAGAATATGTTCGTGCACTCAGAAACAATATCAAGCGTCCCCTTTTTACTCCGGTTGCCACCCTTCCCCCCTTTCCTAACCTCTTCAAACTCATAAAAGCAGTACTCGCGTTGTTCGGCAGCGGACCGAGACCGAATCCTCTTTATGTACTCCGATATTCAGAAGCCCCTCCCCCCTTTCAACCCTGACCTTGCCAATAGAACTAAGTATAGTATTCAACACAAAACATATTTACCGCCAAACAATGCCAGTTTCCTTGCGTAGGCCGCCCATCGCCGCACCACCGATAGTGATACGTCGAGCGCCACCATGGTGTGGCCGTCTCTCCTTCCTCTCGTCAGGGCTACCCCATCCAGCCTTCATGGAACCTCCTAAATTCATACGCCTGGCTTGTCCGGGGGTAAAGGCCTTGGACCCTCCCATTTCGGGCGGCGAGCAGCTGATGGGGGGACTCCTATGTCGTTCCGCACTTCCGCGTCGGAGCCTGGAGATGCCGTTAGTGCTGGATGACAGCGGACCTGGGTAGCTACTGCTGGGCTTGTGGACACTGCTGCTCACCGAGCCGATCGACGAAATGCGCCTAGCACTCACCCCGATGGAGCTAGAACCGGCGAACGATGAGAGCCGTTTGGGTCGCTTGTTCGCGTGAATCGCCGATCGGAGCTTCGATGCGTCGATAAGGGACGAGGATTCCGAGTCGGACGAGGGTGCCTGGTTCTCGTCCGAGGTCGATATTCTCCGTGGTGTTGGAATGGCCGACAGGAACCCTGGCGGCGAGGGCCTCGGCGACGGTCTCGGGCTGACAGAAAGGCGCTGTGCTGGTGAACCGATATTGGCTGCTCGCGAGATGTCCAAATTACGCAGTGGGCTGGTTTGATCTCCGGCGTCGGTATTGGCGTTGGTGTTGGCATTGGCATCGGCATTGGGTGACGACGTTAGGTTGAGAGACATGGTAGGTGGCACCGGAGAGCCATTACCTTGCGACGGTCGCGCCTTGGACAAGAAGCCTGCCTGAAATCTGTTAGGTTTCGGGAGAGGGATACTTGTCACTTCTGGCGCAATAAGGGAGGGGCTCGAATCATCACCCGAGTCGGTACTCAATAACGGAAGCTTTGACGGGCTTCTATAGAGAGCCTTTTGAGGGGATTTCTTCTCGGGCGTGTACTCGAATTTTTGAGGGGTCTTCTCGAAGTCCGCCAATGTTCCCGACTCTCCATCATCATCGCGCCATCGAACCATGCGCTTGGCCGCCGGCTTCTTTACGGGGGTAAATGAGACTCCCTTTCGCGAGTTGGCGACCTTGCGACGGCGAGGCGAGCCCTTGATAGGTGAGCCAAGTAGCGGCTGTGGCTGAGAAGCCGCAAGAGCTGCCAACGCTGGGTTCGGAATGGGCTTGATGGAATCCCTAGGCAAGTTGGACATACGCCTTCTCTTGGGAGTGCCACGCTTGCGTGGTGAGAATGGCTCGACCGGCATATTCTCCCCGTCGGGTTTCACCACTTGCGAGGCGGCCGTGTAGCCAGTCTCTAGTAAGCGGTTTATGATGTCTTTGGCATGAGTCACTGCCTCCTCCTCGCTCATATTGATTGTCTCCGATAAAGAAGCGAGGATTTCGAACTGTGCCGTGAGCAAAACTTGCATGAGGGCTGAATCACCAGCCTTGTCCTGATCCAGGACCTCACGGTAAGCTTCGCGAGCAAAGTTGGATTTCAGGAGTTCTGCCTCCCTAGTTAGACTAGCGATTTCCCCGGTGTCCGCCTGTCCATCGCCAGAAGGCAGTTGGCGGATACTATGCTGGAGAGCACCGTCGATAGCACGCTCCCAGTTAGTCTTCTCCAACTTCTGGTGAATATGATGCCGGCTGTGTTCTAGCTCCAGCAAGATACCTTGGGCCGTCTTGCGCATAGCTGCTAGGTTCGATGGCATGTCCTCTTCGTCTTCTCTATTATCACACACGGTGTCGAACGCCGCGATCCAAGCAGATAACAGACTAATGCGCCTCTCAATACCGCGTTGTTTCTTCAGATACGAGACCTTCTCTTGTCTCTCGGACGACGAGTTTTCGTAAGCTGTGCGGATTCTCTGAACTCCTTCCCGGACAGAGGCGTCTCTTTTCTCCAACTGCTTGCGGAACTTGGCAAAGAAAGTTTTCTCTGCATCCTTCTGCTGTGCCTTCAATTCGTTAATGAGAGCCATTTGTTCGTCGATCTTCACAAGGAAATCCTTCACGTGGCGGTTGACATTAAAGACATTTCTCGTGACCTTGGTTTGAATATTCTTGGCCCTGTTGGCATATCGTAGAGTGTTTTGCGTTTCGTCGTAATGAGCGCTTGAAGGGCTGACACAGACAATCATGACGGTCTTACAGTTACCACCGAGGGAAAACTTGAGTAGTCGAGTGAGTTTACTGTTTCGGTAAGGTACGTGAGCCCTCTTCCGGGGATCGCAGAGGGCGTTGATACAGCTACCCAGAGCAAGCAATGACTTGTTGATGTTGGCTCCCTCTAGTAGTCGCTCGCCTCTGTTCTTGGTGGCGCTGGCCCGTTCACTGCCAGCAAGATCGATGATGCTGAGAGTAGCCATGGTATGGGGTTCGTTGACGGCAGCGTTTCGGTCCTTCTGGGCAACATTGATCTGTAGGACTGCATGAGATCGCGACGAAGTAGCATTCGCATCAGTCGGTGAGACAGTTCGGTATTCGTTTCCCTGGACAATCATGTCCATGACTTCCTGGACGTCTTTGGGGTGGTGACTCGTGAGCCCGGATACGGTGACGGCCTGGTTGGAGTCCTCTCGGAGCATTAAGCCCTGCTTGCTGCCGCCGGGGACTAGCAGATCTCGGATCGTCTCATTGTAAATCTCCAAATACGACAATGATATCTCGGTAGACTTCTCGTCACTCCGTTCCGCAATCTTCTCAAAGAGTTCCTGCATCGTTAAGAAAATGATACCCGGCATCTGTGCGGTGCCGGTGATGGTGTGTGTCTTGCCGCATCCTGTGGCGCCATATGCAAACACGGTTGCATTGTAGCCATCGAGAACGCTGTCTAGCAAGTTCTTGGTCGTGGCCTCGTATACTTCTGTCTGGGTGGTGTTGTCGTCGAATATTCTATCGAAGGCGAAGACCTGATCCTTGACCTTTTTGCCATTGGGGACTACCGATCTCGAGAATTTGTGGACGGGGTTGTCTTCCGGAGGGTCGAATATCCTGCGGGTTCCAGTATGAGCGATTGGCGTCTCCTTAGGTAGGTTTATCGCGTAGTAATACTTACAAGCATCTGTCGTCGACCACCTTAATAACGGATCGAATGCCGCTTGTCTTGAGTTTCGGTGTAGGTGCTCCGGCTAGGGAGCCGTCCCCTAGGAATAGGGTGCCATCATCGTGCCGTTGACTATCGCTGCATTAGTATTTTTTCCCTTCTTCTTTTTCTTCTTTCTTTTCTTCCTTTTCTTTTATTATATAAAGGTCGGTTTTTTCTGTCGGGAATACGGAATCTCGAGTTCGACTTACAGCTGTGCAGCTTCTCTGATGGTGAATGGTCGCACTCGGACTGGAGAAAGCGGTCAGCGTCATAAGCCTCCAAGCTGCCAATTCACGGTGGAGCTACATACCCGCGACGGTGATTGATGAAGCTCCCGGATCGGTTGAAGTCATGTCGGTGGTTTTTCCCGGTTATTACAATGTGTGTGTCGATATTCGTCTTCACCGTACAGAACACTCGATCATTCAGGTGTAAGACCTCCAAGTGGAGACAAACGTAAACAGATTAGGTACGAAAATGTAAAGTAAATAAAAAAGAAAAGAAAAGCATAAGAGTTAAAAGAAAGGAGAAGGAAAAAGGAGCGTAACCGTTACAGCAGACTTCAGACGCGCCGAATTGAAGTCGGCCAATATTTGTTGTTACTGGGTGCTGTAGCTGGTTAGTTGGTTAGTTGCAGATTCGGTGATGGTGGAGTTGGAAAAAAAAAAGTGAGGGAACGATAAGAGAATGTGTCCGGCGTTGTGGTGGTAGATAATCGTCATAAAGATGGAAGGTGCGTTTATGCAAAGCAACAAGAGGAAAGTGTTGACTTATTTTTTATGGAGAACTAGCCCTAAAGTTCACCACGGCAACCGTGACTTGCCTTGTTTTTCGTTATTGCCTGATCGGGTTTGAATGGTAAGGAGAACTCTGCATGGGTCCCACATAAACAACGCAGATGTCTATGTTGATTGGCTTCTCCAAGAATTCTGTTTCAGCTCGAGATAACCAATGATGGGCTTCCAGCGTATCAGTTGCAGCCAATTAGAGGAAACTATGCACAAAGCACAACACTAAAACGGCTGCACGAACAAGTCAACTTGCATCGAGGATAGCCTCTGAGCATTGTTCACGATGTGTCTTTTCATGTAAGAATCTTTCCTTTTTTTTTCTTTTCTTTTTTTCTACCTTATCTTAGTGTTTACCGAAAATAGAAAAAACACACAACTTTTTTTTTCTTCAAAAAATTTTTTTTTTTTAAAAAAAAAACAAATATATATCTAAAAGTTTAGGTAGATATTAAGTTTATGTAGTATGTAAACACAAGCAGCAAACAAAAGACATGGAAGTTCAAATGATCACCAAAGTCTTGGCACGTCCGGCAGTTGAATAAGTGAGGTAAAAGCTGAGTCCAGCTGGAGGTTTCAGCTACCAACCCACGGTACTCGATATTTCAGCTGACGTACGCCTTATCGACAGCTCGTATCCATTGGATTGATTCTTATTTCCGGGGCTTACCGAGTCTTATAATATGAAATACATTAGGTACCTAGCTGCCTAGGTAGGTAAGCATTTACACTTATTACAACTGTAGAGTACATGTGTACAACCTCGTTTATGATTATAATTCTCAAACTAAGACTGCAGCCAGTAGGGATTATGCACCTGAGCTAAGCCAGGTATATTCGAATTAAGAAATAAGTAAACAAAACAAATAAACAAATCAATAAATCATGCCACCATTGTTATCATTATCCATCTCCATCGTCATTATCTCCTTTTTCGTTTACAAACCCCCCTGCTTATAAGCGTATTAGTTATACCACAACATTACCATACCAGACCTACCTCACATCAAACCCCCTAGACTCATCCCTACCGACCAGGAAGCTCTCCGGGGGACCCAGGTAACTCTGCCTCACACCCCCGAGGTCAACCACAATCTTCTGCACTATGACGCTAGGAGCGAGCCCCCACACGCGGAGTGTGTACGCGCCCTCGGCGGGCACCTCCCACGCCGTCGTGGTGTTGTGTTCCGGGCCGAGGCCCCAGACCGAATCGTCCACGGCCCGGCCCCATCCCACGGGCATGTTCTGGCCCACGCTGGCGGGGACAAAGTGGACGACCTGAGGATCCGGCGGCGCCGACGATCCCGCGGGGAACAGGGACGTGGCGAAGGCCAGCGGGCTCTTGTCCGAGAGGTAGTTCTGCGTCGGCGAGAGGTACAGCGTCACGTTGGCCTTGGACGTGTTGGTGAACAGGTAGAGATCGTACTCGAGCGCCGGCGCCGCGTCGGGCGTCAGGGGAAGGGTCGTCTGCGGCCAGAGCGTGACGCCGCCGAGGGTGCGCCCGTAGCTCTTCAGCGTGTGGTAGGTCACGTCCGAGTCCGATGATGAGCTGGATGATGCTGGGGTGTAGATGCGCTGGTAATTGGGCCCTTCGATGGCGACGTGCTTGTCGGACTCGACAAAACCCTCGGTGAAGTCGGACGGGATCGCACGCAGATTGATGGGTAGCTGCACGACCGGTGAGCTGTACCATTCGGAGAAGCCTTCAATCCCACAGCTTGTCGAAAATCTGATATTGGCCGTTGTGTCGTTGGCCACCTGTGGTGCAGCAGCCCAGTCTACTGACACAGAAACACGTGTATCGGTGCCGTTCCCAGGTCCTACTGTCCCGCTCGACGGCGAGAGCTTCACCCAAGGTAAGTCCGACTCAGCGGACCAGTCACAATCCCTAGTCCCTCGTGAAAAGACATCAAACCATCGGGTTGTAGCCCCGTAAGGATCAAGTGGGGGGAGCACAAGAGTTGATCCTGAATTCGCATGGTACTTGTCGTCTCCAGGGATAGTTGCGTTGGACCCTTCCACGGCAATGCCTACATTGCCCGCGATGGAGGATACCGCACTCTGCACATATGCCATTGCTGGCAACACGTTTCGCATTGGTTGCTGCCAGTAGCTATTGTAGCCAAAATGAGTTTCTAGTCGTTAAGGTTAGCAACTAGCTGGGAAGACAAGTCAAAGTAAAGCATAGGGGTCAGTCCACTCACGGTCTAGCATACGGCGCCATCTCCCATCGAGGAGGCTATCCCATCTCGCCGTGAGCTCTCCATCGGCCTGGAATTTAGATAAAACCTCCGTAATCATATCGTTCGCTGAATTCCTGTGCTGGTTGGCGTAGACCATGTTCTTTTCCGCTCCTATATGGACCTGGTGCACAATCTGACCACCCAGGCACGGATGTAAGACCATCTCAAAGAAGGCCGGCTTATATGCCTCGTCTAGATCATCGTAAATAGCTTGCGCATCGTCAACCAAAGTCTGCCACTGCTCTAGGATCATATCGCCCTCATTGTAGTTGATCGTAGAGTAAACATATGGCTCGATCAGCTCATACTTGCGACGAGCAGAATACATCCCATACCGTGTCATAACGTCGGTGATGTCTTCAGCGTGTGCTGAGCCGAACTCTCGTGCCGCCCACGCTGTTGTCCAATCGCTCACGTTGTCAACTCCCCAATACTCAACGTCATAAGCCATATCGAGAAAATGGTTGATGGGTATCTCCAGCGTTTTCAAGTCGCCCACATTGACGATCCAGATGCGGTCTGCGCCGTGAGCGTAAGACAGTTGCATCTGCTCCGCCGTCTTCTCCAGCTGGATCGTGTTGATCCACTTGTAGTTCCTAGGGTCGCCGACGTAGTCGAAGTGATAATACACCCCGGCACCTCCGGCGCGCGTCTTTTCGTCATCGACAGGCACTCTGCGGACATTTCCCCAGTTGTCGTCCGCCCACAAGAGAGTGATGTCGTCCGGAATCGTCAGGCCCTCCTGGATATAAGACATGACCTCTTTGTACAAGCACCAAAGCTGGGGCACGTCGGTGACATTGACTTCTAGAACCTGCTCGATGATGGCCCTTTGGTTATGTACTAGTGTCTCAAGCATGCTGACGATGGCGTCTACCCCAATACCTGAAATAGAGGAGTCACCAGTCCCGCGCATCCCCATTGTCCATAAGCTATTGCGCGCGTACGGCTTCGCCCTCTGCGCGCCATACACGAAGTATTCGTCGATTGTCTTGTTATTCAGATTATATGCCCAAGGACCAAGCCCCTTGTTTATGTAAAATGTGCCAAACTCGTTCTGCGCGCGCATCATGGGCTCCGTGTGAGAGCTACCAAGTACGATCTCCCACGCATCAGCCAGGGGCTGGTTAGCCGGATCGTCGACCTCGAACATGCTCCCCCACAGCGCGGGCCACAAGTAGTTCGCGCGCAGTCTCAGCAGGAGCTCAAACACCCGGGGGTAGAAGAGGCTGCCGTACCCCACGCCGTACAGCGTGTCTGGGTAGTTCCACTTGATCCAGCCCGACAGCCCCGGCTGCTCATCATTGAGGAAGAACCCGCGGTACTTGACGGACGGTGGGCCTTGTACCTTGCCCTCTGGCAGCACGAATATCTCCTTGTGCTCTACAATTGGCACGTCTGCCCACCAGTACCACGGGCTGACACCGATCTGCTCGCTGATATCGTAGATTCCGAAGATAGTGCCTCGCGCGTCGCTGCCCGCGATCACGGCCGCGCGCCGGCACCCGGGGAGCGGCTCCTCAACGACCTGGGTTGTGAACGACTCCCATTTCCCTTGGACCCGAGACACGTCTAGCTTCCTAGCAGTGACGAGATCATCGATCACTTTCGAGTGGCCAATCGTGCCGACGATTATGACGGTGTTTTCGGCCGAGGGATCGGCGTACTCGGGACCGTAGAAGTACTGCGTATCGTTCACGACATACTATAGAGTCTGTCAGGTAATGGCCCCTCGCTCGATTCTTCTTATATTGACCAAAACTTAGGACGTGTTGATTTTTCCCTTTTGCAACAACCCCCTAACACCACAACGCAACCAACTACCCCCCCTGCCTTCCTCTTCGTTCCCCTCCAAATCTGAATCCAACCCCCGAGAAGAAACAAACACTTTCGAAGAAAAAAAAACTTACATGCGTATAATTCCTCTCGATAGGTCTATACCCATACCCTTTCGCCTCCGCGCCCGCCTCGCCACTACTCAGCGAATAATTCGTGCCCGTGACCTTCCCCAAGTCCGCCGCGAGATCCCCCGCCGCGCGCACGACGCCCCAGTACTCGCCCGCGCCATCGACGCGGATCTGCGGGCGCGAGATGCCGCTGCCCGCGATCGGGAAGGGACTCGAGCTGTTGTTGCTGCCGGCAGCCGCAAAGCTGACGATGGGCCGTTGTCCAAGAGCTGCGGCCAGGGGCAGGAGGGAGAGGAGGAGGGGGGGCCACATAGTCAAGGGGAGGAAGTGTTGCTTGATGTGTGGCAGCTTTGGTTCCCAGGGGCGGCTAGAGGATCATTTCCTCCTGGGCTCGTAGAATACGGGACTTCCTGAACCTAAGGGCGAGGTGAGGTGAGAATGAGGAATAAATCCTTTCGTATAACTCGAGATGTGCTCAGGCCTCTCCCCCGCGCGCATATTCCACACTCGCGCGGGTGGGTAGCTATCATGTTATATAACCTATGCCTCTCCGCGGTGTAGGCATGGGCTGGTTATTTACCGGTAGACCGGCTAACAGGTAGCATTGAAGGAACCAGCGCATCTCCTCTGCTTGTATTATTCCGGTCAACTTGCTAGATCGCCCGAGGGGAGGGGCTTGTTCTCCAGATTCGGTTACATAGAGGGTCTTTTCCCCCTGCCAAGCTACCTCGCTAGGCTCTAGATGTTATACTACACCGGTGCTTCTCCGCACGAAGCACCCCATACCACGATGCCTGCATTGGTTGGGGAAAGTGGGTTTGGCTTGGGGTAGGTAAGTGAGCTATACCGGAGCGGAGCGAGGACCGGTTAGCGGGTAATGTTACTGGGCTTGGTGAAGAACGGGACTCGGTATCTCGCCCCGAAATCCCGCGAGTTTAAGATGGTAAAAGCCATGAATATCTTTCATCGCAGGTCCTAGCACACTACAGAAAGTGATCAGATCATGTCTTGGTGATATGATGGGAAATAAGTGATAAGGAAAAATGAATATAATGGAAGGGTCTGTGACGAACAGCGGTGGTGATAAGGTGGGTTATAGCACTGGAATTTTGCCGCTTCTACGAAATTATATAATTACGTATAATATCTCATGAACATCTAATTTACAGTGATGTAACTCCAACTACATATTATCACATGTTAACCTATATTACTATGAGAGTCGTCCTTAGGATATATTGGCTATTCATGCCTGTCTATATTTCTAAGTAAGGTATCGAAAAACAATATGTTTTACAAAGTTGTATATGCACTGTTGGGTATAGAATCACCAGCCATTATCTAGATACAAAAAATTACACATAGGTATCGGCATATCGAATACTACTGATGGTCAAGTTCGCAATGAAGTTGTGCTGTAAAATTTCTAATGTAGTGCAAATATGGTAGTGACGAATAAGACTTCAGAAGACATGACTGATATCTCTGAGCAAAACCTATAGATCAACCAGCTAGCTCATATCGCCGACAACGTAGGAAACCATTCCTTGAAAAGTTCGATTTGGCTGCTGGATGATGCAATAGGCATAGGTCCCCAGTTGTTTCCAAGCTCTTGTGTTTTTGTCACGTTAGGGCTCACACTGTCCCACTGGACCAGTCCCTCGCCATTAGGATTGCCATGCTTAATGAAGTTGACCCAGTATGCATTCATCGTCGTAGCAATTTGGTAGTCCTCATCCTCCCACTGTCCATAGTACACGTTGTATAGGTTGTTCTGTGTGTACTGGATCTCGGTCATATGTGCGGCGCCAGCGGTTTGTCCAGGAGGAGCGTGGTCCCAGAGGTATGTCCAGACAGGACTCGTCTTCTTACTCAACCAGTATTGCGCCCAGAAATGTGTACCAACCGTCGACCGATCAGTAAACTGAGCATTCTCAGCCGCTGAAGCGCTAGCTGAGTCATTCGCAGGATATTCGGCGAAGAACCGGTTGACATAGTCGCCAGCATAGGTAGAGTTCAGATCGGAAAGGTAAGTCGCGAGAGTGATATTCAGCCCGTAGGAAGCGCCATTCTCGTCTTTCGTGTTTCCAGTCATAACGGGAACATCGTTCGCCAGACCCAATTCCAGCGTGTTCAAGTAAGTGTCAGGCATGCAGTAATAGTCGAGAGTGGCTTTCCAGGATGCACTGGTTGTACCAGGCATCGCCGAAACATCGAGAGTCTCCATAGGTAGCTGTCGCAAACAAGCCACCGTGCTACAATTCACAGACTCCATGAACGATGCTCCGTACGCCTCGGAAACATCATAGGTCTGATAGCCCTCGGCCAAGCTTGTGGCTAACGGATCATAAGGATCGCGCACTCCGCTCTGTATAATGGCACCGACAATCTTCCCCTTCGTCAAGGGGCTGTTCAGGATGTGATATGTAGCAGCTGAACCAGCTGATTGCCCCATAACCGTAATGTGATCAGGGTCACCACCGAAAGACGCGATGTTATCACGTATCCATTGCACTGCAGCAAATTGATCCAGCATGCCCCAGTTGCCAGAGCTGTTAACATTAATGCTGGCCAAGTTCTCCTGGGTCAACTCGGGGGAAACGAGCCAGCCGGTGGGACCGGTACGGTAGTTGTAGTTGACGAAAACGATGCCTTTGTCAGCCATGCCAGCACCATCAAAGCGCGGATCAGCATTGGAACCACCAGCAGGATAACTCCACATGACAACAGGAAGCTTATCGTCACTAGAGTTGGCTGCGCTCCAAACGTTCACATTGAGACAGTCTTCCCCGATAGTCGCATAGGTTGTGCCGGATGATGGGCAGGATAAGCCATAGTTTTTGGCATCGAAAGTGGTGTTCCAGGCAGTGACATTTTGAGGGGGGCGGAAGCGATTCTCTCCAGAAGTGTCGGCTGCAAAGGGGATACCTTTCCTAGTAGAATATAAGCCTCGATTTAAACTTGATCCAATATATTCCCCCAAAGTCTCAACCACTTACCAGACAGTAACATCACGCCAGTTGGTCAAGTTCATGTGCGCCGGGCTGCTGTTGAAGGCGGGATAGCCCTGAACTGGGCCATTGGGAGTTTGGATGACAGTATCATAGAGTGCAGCCCGAACAACTGGAGCCAACCCCAGAGTCCAAGCAAAGTTTGTTGTGCTAACCAGCATTTTCTATACGTTTGCTATGAATGCCAGGCGATACATCAATAAGTAGGGTATCACGTTGCAGCAACGTAAATACTTATTTGTATATCTACCTAGGTACCTAGGTATATAGTCTCAACTCTCGTCTCCCCTTTGCTATATGGCACCACTGACCTACCATTCTAGTGACGCGTCACCATCACATCGTTAATACCACGGGGGTCTGCAGAAGAAGCTTTAGAAACACGCGTCGAAGCATCTATATGAAGTACTATACTGACTGCCGCAGTGCCGCTGTGGGGTGCAATCTCGGATTTTGCACCGTTAGTCGGATGTATCGGCATTGTGAGTAGGGGATTCGGATCGTATAAGATCGTATAAGCATGTTCGGTAGAATCCAAGAACACCTAGAAGAGGAACGATACGTAACCTTTTTTACCCAGCAGGGCTTCGCTATGGAAAAGTTGTGATTGATTCCCCATAAAAGAACATACTCCGCAGCTCCCTAAGTAATTAACCACCCCTACCGGTGACGCTAAATGGCGATATTAAGCATAAAATAGGTTGATCAAAGCTTGATTCTCCTCTTGTTATGGGGCATCTAGAACAGTATAGGCTTAGGTAATTACGTATGCAGTTATTCCCGGGTCCACTGGAGAGATGTATTAGTGTTGATGTTGGTGATATATGCATACGTATAAGACTATTTATACACCGATGCCTAGTACTACCTAGATATAACTAGCTCGGGAATAAGAGAAATCTGCATTGAAGGCTATAAGTCAGTATAACACGAAGCATTTGACTGCAAAAGAAAGCCCACTGCTGTCAAACAGAGACCTGTGAACATTTGAGCCCCTGCATTAATTTAATAAATAGGGGATGTATTATCTTTATTACACTTGCCTTAGGCTAGTGAACATATATTTGGAATTCTTTACTTTGACCATTCCCTCGATATACAGGAATAACCATAAACAAGATAGACGGAATATCATTGTTCTCTTTTTGAACATTAGGGCACTGCAACATATTGTAAACTCCAGTATCAGAATTCATACCATTTCTATTGCCCAAGATAATGCCATAGAAGGACAAACTGTCACTACCCGCCATAAGGCTGTAGATTTGCATGCCATACCGAAAAAAATAAAAACGAAGAAAACTTTACCACGTACGACGAAGCTTCCACAGGACATGATGGAACATATCCCCGTTTATAAATCCTCGCGAAATTCCTTAATTCCCACCATTTCCCACGGGGGCAAATTTATTCCCAAACTATTTTGCTTCTCGTATAAACTAACCCTACCTAGTAACTTATGTCTAAGTATTCACATGAGATGGAGCTCCACGGGTTTCGCAGAAGTCGAGGAGTAATGGCATATTTGCATACATATTGTACCTTATCACTCGGAATACTTAGGCTAAACTATATTCAAACCAGCCAGATAACTCACTAAGGACTAAGTTCTACCGTTTTTAATGTCGAGGGCTTATGATTATATAGAAACAAGCATCAAAGCGCAATCTTGCAACAATAGGGCAAACCTAATCTGTGAAACGAAGTACCTAGAACATAGAGCGCTATTATAACACCGCACATGATAGTTAAGGTCGTCAGTACTATGGAATTTGTCAATAACTCTATGCCTGCTTAGTATCTTCTACTAGGTAAGGTCTCTAGATGGCCAGGCCAGTACGCTAACGTAGATTACCTAGGTAGTGATCGTAAATAGGGGGTTATCAATATCCCGAAGCGACCCAACCGGACGTAGGAACGTACGTATAATGTCTTAGATGGGCAATGCATTTTAACCCTCTCGATTATTTTTTACGTATGCTAACATGGTATCAATAATCTAACATCTAACCTGTAGTCCCTACCCCTGCCCCTTTTTCTCGTATTACTATTATCAAGTAACCTGGTATCCCAAACGTAGCACGTCAAATATAACCCGATCGGAGCGTCGTCCCAGCACATTATTGTAGTATTATTATAGTATTATTACCCAACGCCCCGCCTAACTCCAAGTCGCCAGTATCCGCTCGGCGCCCTTCTCGCCCGCGATCATGATGCCGAACTGCGGGTTCACCGTCAGCGGGGACACGATGGACGCGTCGACGACGTGGATGTTCGCGGCGCCGACGACGCGCGCGTCGGCGTCGACGCAGCTGCCGATGCGGCACGAGCTGGACCAGTGCTGGACGGAGCCGACGGCGTAGTCCGAGGGCGTGGTGATGTACGCGCGGATGTCGTCGACGGTCGCGTTGCGCGGGATGTTCAGCGGCGCGAGCCCCGCGCCCTCGGGCCCCGGCAGCGCCGCGAAGATGTCGTGGATGAACTGCGCGATGTTCTGCGCGTCCCGCGGGTTGCTGTAGTACACGTCCGAGCTCGGGCCCGGCGTGAAGCTGCCGTCGAGCACCACGCGCCCCGCCGACAGCAGCCCCGACGTCCCGTAGATGTTCAGCGTGATGGTGTTATTCCCCGTGAAGGCCCCGTGGCCCGACGAGTCGATGGTGCCTTGCACGCCGGTGCGGGTCCCGTCGTCGTTCGGCATGTACGCCCAGAAGGCGGAGGTCTGCGACGCGGAGGCGTAGGGCCCGCTCCGCGAGGAGAGGTAGAGGTCCCTGTCTTCCGGGATCGGGTTGTTGTAGTCGTGGGTGTACGACTCGATCGTAGGACCGGATAGCTCGATGAATGTGTTCGGGTTGTCGAACAGGCCCTCGCCGACCGAAGGGTTTATAACCCAGTTCGAAGAGTCAGACGTGATTTGCGCAGCAGACGACAGGCTGGCCAGGACATCAGCAGGTCCGATTCCCGAGTGCATTAGCAGGCCTGGCGAGCCGATAGCACCGGTACTGATGACAACTCGGCCATTAGCAGCAAGTGGGATATTGACAGTACCGCCGTTTACTTCAGCAGCAACGCCGGAGGCATCTCCTTTAACGTGGTTAACAGAACGCACGCGAACCCCGGTTTGGAGACGGAAGTTGCTACGCTTCAGGGCGTCTTGAAGATGAGTCCTTGTTGGTCCGCCACGTTGACCATTGATATAATTGTAGATCGGGCGTCCGAATACCTTGTCCTTGTTGTCGGGCTCATCGTTGAACGACACATCGGTAAACCCGGCAGCACCAACCAGCCATTCCCTCGCAGCATCGTACCCCGATTGGAGGTAGAATTTCCCGTCTGGGGAGTAGCTTGTCACTGATGGCTGCATGGCCAATAGTTTGTCAGTCGCCTCTTTGACATCGGCGCTTTTCCAGCCCGCGGGGTGATAGTCATCCCAATCCGAGGCGGGAGGCTGGAAGAACAAGCCGGCATTGATCGCGCTGTTACCGCCGACTGCACAAGCTTGGTAGGAGTTGACCACGCCCGCCGGACATATCAGCCCGGAACCACCGCTGAAGATGCTCTTATCTAGTTGCCATATTAGCTTAAGGTCAGGACATGAAGGTGTCAAAGGGATATTAACGTACATAAACCTGGCACATCGACCCGGCTCATATCTGTCCCATCAAGCCATGCCGGTCTCTCTGATCCTCCCGTGATACCATATGAAGGACCGCCGATTTCCAGTAGAAGGGTCTTCTTCCCAGCTTCACTCAACCTATCGGCGACGATGATCCCGGCCGTTCCGGCCCCGACAACAATCGCGTCCCATTCCTCGGTTGTCCAATCGGATGTATTCTGTCGTCTGGTGAGGACCGGCGAAGCAAGAGAGCTCTGGCTTAGAAGAGCCACAATCGCGGTAAACGTTAGAAGGGACTTCATCTTGATGTTTTCCTAGTCGAGCTCGCGGGTGGGAAGACGAGTAAACAAGGAAGAACCGCCAGACAATGCCATGACATCGGCCCCCGAGATATATATAAAGACCACGGTGAATAGGCTAATACTATCTGAACAAAAGGGACAAACAATCAGCACGTCCCGCATGCGCATGCATCTATGCAATCACATCGTCATCCATGTCAACTAGCTGAAAAGCCTCTTTTTCTTGGTGGATCAGCGCCGTATAATTGCCCCCCTGTACATAGTATAGCATAGTGTGGTAGTAGACGGGATATGTACCGAACTTGCTGCTCCCTTTCTCCCTGGTCTGCGCAGAATAGCAGCAAATCAAGCTTCGTATAAATCCAATTTTCGAGCCGCAGAGTCCACCGAGTAGCGGGTCTGGGTCCTCCCGAGAAATCAAACTTCGTATTCTCACGTCCCGGAATAGAGAAATAAGAGAACGAAAAAAGCTTAGCATGGGTCAGCTTGTGCAGATCGCGTCAGCATTCTTTTTTTTCCCTCTTTTTTTTTTTTCTTTGGCGCAAGGGACCGGCTTTGAAGGACTCTGGCTCGTCCCGAATCAAATTCGAAGGCTCGCAAACAAGAAAAAAAAAGCTGCCAAGTGAATAGGCTAGCTGATACATAGCTAAGAGCAGCCAACACGATAATATATACATCATAAATAATTCATGCAAGTAAGATCGGGGTTTATGATAGGTAGTCCTCGCCATATGCCGGGTCAGGTCAAGATAGCATAAAGGCTATGTAAAGTAGCGTAGGTGACTCTAGTGAAGAGCTGAACTCGACAGGGAGCTCACGGACATGGCCGGCAAAAAGGGCACCTAAGCCTCGTAGGGCTCCGTCTGCGGTGGAGGTCTGAAACGAGTATACACATGACCAGGGGGTCAAATTTTCTGGCCAGGGGGTCAAAAAGCTTGGGCCATCACTTTTTGACCATGGGGTCAAATTTTTTGACCCCCTCCTCAGTTGAGCCAACGTTGAGACCTTATAGTCGATAAAAAGATAGTAATTAGAAACGTTAGCATATATAGTTGAAGATATTGGCGTATATAAGTATATATGTTATAGTCCGTAACCGTAAACGATTATAATAGTATATAATACTTATAAACGTATGTTTAACGTAGGCTCAACGTAGAGTGATAAAGCCTACGCTGACCTTACGCTGACCTTACGCCGACTTAATATATTGATATAGCTAAGTAAATATAAGCTTTATAACTATGCGTTAATAAACGTAAGGTCAACGTTGGCTCAACTGAGGAGGGGGTCAAAAAATTTGACCCCATGGTCAAAAAGTGATGGCCCAAGCTTTTTGACCCCCTGGCCAGAAAATTTGACCCCCTGGTCATCGTATCCCTCGTCTGAAACGGGCAGCATTTCGAGAATGCGTCGAATTAAAATTAAACCGTTCTTGAATTAAAGTAAGGCATGTTAGGCGAGACGCTATTTATGCTTCGTATTTTATCTCTAATTTTTTATTTTATTTTATCGAACAACCCAAAAATATGTACTTGAGGACTAATGTAGTGTAATGGGGCAATTTCGTATTTATGTTCTGTCCAAAGCATTCTTTGTATGTTTGATATCGATATAACATACGATATAGTCATTTTTAGTTTCCACCAGCATTTCGAACACTATATCCAAGCCCGGCCAGAAAATTGAATAGTAGAAAAGAGAAGAGGTCACACATGTAAGTAAAATTGCACAGACGATACGAAGATATCTAGCTGACGAGCTACATTCTTATGATAAAAAAAAGTGACATACAAGATAAACTATCCATAGATGGGATCCCAAGATGCTGGTCACCAACAGTCACATCAAGGTCAAGAGCAAAGTTTCATTGAACCCAGTGGATAACCTGAATCGGATGAGAATGCACTACGACTATAGTAGCCAAATATATTATTTATACATTTTTTTCTCTTCTAGAAGTAAATACGAAACTAGAAAGGGGCATTAGGGATTGGGGATGAACAAAGGGAAGGGATAGGTATTACGTCTATCGAGTTAGGTATACAACACGCAAGGAAACTTACCAATCTATGGTATCACGCCTCTACACAGCTCCAGGGAAGGGGTTTCTGCCGGCGCCAGCGACGACAGTACCGATGACTCACCTTACATCTCCACCTCCTCGAAGGCCCGTCCAGAGATCGCCAGCGCAGGGGGGGGCTTCGCAATCGGGTCCGGGCCCGCGCGAGTGAGACTCCGGCCGAGGTCCCTCTCCGGCACCTTTCCCTTCAGACTCTCGCTGCTCTTCTTCTTCTTCTTCTTCTTCTTTTTGTCCGCAGAGCCCGGTCTATGCGCCAGCGCGACGTCCTCCTGGGTGCTGCCCCGCAGGGTGTACACGCTCTTCCGGTCGCGCCCGCCCACGGCCATGCCCTCGAACAAGCCCGGCTGCTCGATGACCACGCCGTCCCCCAGGTCCCCGCGGAAGCCGTACGAGCGCAGCATAGCGTCGTGCTCGCGCAGGGCGAGCGCGTCGCGGTGCCGCGCCAGCACGGCGGCGACGTCGATGCCTGCGCGGGCCATCTCGGGGCGCGCCTCGACGTGGCGCTCGGCGAAGGGCACGAAGAAGGCCTCGCCCAGCAGGGTGGGCAGGAAGGCCGGGTCGAGGGGGGTGTTGGTCTTGGCCGCTTTGCCCAGGCACCAGAACACGTCCGCGGCGATGGTGGCCAGGGCGCGGCTGTTCTTTTCCTTGTCCCCTTGGCGATGATGATGGCGGCGGTTGTGCTCGACGTAGCCCGCGGCCACGTTGTCGAGCTGGCTGGCGAGGCCGAGCACGGTGGCGCCGGCGATGGCGCTGCGCACGCGCTGCAGCCGGTCGAAGCCCTCCTGCAGATACTTGATGCGCACACGGCGCAGCGAGCCGTCGCGTAGCAACGGCACGCCGACCGAGTCGCCGTAGGTGGGGTACCCGCGGGCAGCAGCCCATGCCTTGATGTTGTCCTTCGAGTAGGCGGGGCAGATGAGGGAGATCTTATTCGCTTTGCGGGCGGTGAAGCCGTGGTCGATGAGCGCGCCGAGGCCGCAGATGGCGTACGGCACGTGCTCGAGTGTCTGGTGGAGCGTGTTGAAGAGCTCGACGAGGCCCTCGTGCGTGAGGTTCGATGTGGTCCAGTCCGGCTGTTGGGTGTTGCCGGTGGTGACGGCGGGGAAGCGGCGCTGTTGTTGCTGTGACGAGGAGGAGTATGACGACGCATCTGAGTTGCCTCGTTCGTTGAATGGGCCCCTTTGTGTCGGGTCAATCTGCTCCAGTTCCACCTGGGCTGGGAGATGTAAGGGTCGTTCGGCGAGACCTAGGTTAGTCCTGAGCTGAGCGTTGTAACGAGCGGCGTTGTGTACAGAAGGCCCTGAGTCTGGCTTCCGTTTTCGCGGAGCACAGACTACACAAGCCGTCATGAAGTCGTAGAAAGACATTTCTTTTGAAAATGATACAATACCAAATGTAGGAAGGGAACTCACTTTCAAAGCAATGCCCCGTTCTCTCTGGTCGAATTGAAAAATTAGTTCTGATGAATCGATTGATCTGTCGAGTTCCAAAAGATAGGGGAGCCTCTCAGACTTTACACACACATATATATACACGCGGGTCCATGGTGAACAAGGCCTTTATCTATTTAGTTAATAAAACACTCTCTTTCTTTCAGTGACAAAGTTCGACCGGGTGTGGCGTCTTGCTCTTGAACAACAACAACCCCATTATGATGTATCACAAAGAGAGGTCGACACCAAGCAAGTCACAACATAGAGGCTTGCAGCACCAAACAAATGTAGACGGAATTCACAATCGCACAGTCGTAAATTATGGAGTCATAAAGAGTTGCCCCTGAACATCTCATGCGTTGACGGAAAGATCGGTCATTGGTAAACAGTTCTGTTTCTTCTCCTTTTCCTTTTCTCGTGGACGGGCTTGCACATGCGAATATGTTCGCAATTCGGCGCAAAGCAAACCATCCATGGCCTCTAGGCCAGATTCCGCTAGTTCCCCCATCCCAACGCC
Organism: Camillea tinctor; assembly: GCA_022578605.1. Taxonomy (NCBI): domain Eukaryota; kingdom Fungi; phylum Ascomycota; class Sordariomycetes; order Xylariales; family Graphostromataceae; genus Camillea; species Camillea tinctor. Next base: position 1,083,078 of record MU394055.1, read on the forward strand.
TATGATACACGGCTGAGGGCGATATCCTCATATGCAATTACCCTACCCGAAGGCATGTTTTATAGTTCGTCCTCAACATCCATGCTGTCACCATTCGCTTTTCCGTTTGATGCCGCGTCTCTCTTCGGCATTGTCGCCTCCTTGTCGATCATTTGTCTTGACACGGAAACGATGTTGTCCTCGATGAGTTGCTGGCCGACATCTTCCAAGTGCTTCTTAGGATCGAGCTTGCCAACGTAGCGGGTCTTGAGTTGTTCCTTAGTCAACTCAGTTTCCTCTTTGACTCTCTTCTCGTATCCGTCTGCTAGCGTAACTAGTCTCTGGAACCGTTCCTTGTTCCGCTCGCCCTCGTGTCTGAAGTCCTCCATCTGCAATGCCTCAGTCCAAACGTGCTTGTGCAGATTCATCAGCATGTTCTCCTCCAGGGCGGTCTTCCGGTAGTTAATGCCAATCGAGTAGTAGTGTCGGTTCAGGCCATGGATCAGGGCTTGTATCGAGGGTTTGTTAAGGTGGCCCAAGTTAGATGTGCTTTGTCTAGGCTCCTGACCTAGCATAAGCGACTGGGGGTTGATCAGGCGGAAGGCGTCAATGACGACCTTTCCCTTGACGGACTGTATGGGATCGACGACGACAGCGACGGCGCGGGGAGTCAGCTGCTCGAAGGACTGTTGGGTGTTGATATCGACGGAGGAGAGCCAGCAGCCGAAACCAGGGTGAGAGTGGTACCAGCCGACAACCGATTCCGGTCTATGTAGTTTATCGTTAGCTAGTGACGTGATTAAGGTGGATTATAGTTGTCCTCCGGCCTTTCTTCTTACCTTCCCGTTTGCGTCAACATGTCCATCATCTTCTGCTGGAATACCGGGTCCACAGCCTCGACACTGACTCCGGTACCGCTCTGAGGCATGGCAAAGACATCCACCACCCGTACTGTGAAATCATCGACGAACTCTCCCAACATCAGACCCATGACTTCCATGGGAACACCAGCTCGGCCGTGTCGCAACATCTTGAGGAGGGCTAGGGAGGAGATGTAGACGGTCTCTGAGTTGTCGATGAGGTTTTGGTTGTCCTGTTGGGAGGAAGTCAATAGATGCTCGGATACACATCGCAAAGGGGTCAGGTATACGATAAAAAACTACGTACTGTTCCGGGGGCAGCACCGAGACCACCCATGCCGCTGGCGCCGGCAAGCATTCGATTCAACCGGTCCATGATGGTATGGTGGGATGTGCGCAAATGTGTGGGTGATTTGTGGTTTGTGATAGTAATTGAGATGGAAGAAAGCGTTATACACAATTATGGTGAGTGGTGCAGTGTTATGGGGTAGACGAGAGGCTAGAAGAAGAATGCAATAACGGTGGTGTTGTGTAGTGGTAAGAGGTGAGCTTCGGGTTCAACTCTCAACTAACGTCAAGTGTTTGGTTTAGTTGGTGTTGACGAGGCCCAGATCTGCCTGCAAGGCCTAAGCTGGAGCTCTCTTTTGGTCTTGGTGGATATGTAAGAGAACATTAGGTAAGTACTTAGGTACCTTGGTAACTACTATGTAGTACATAGTAACCTGATAACTCTAATCCACGTGATGATAAGCTAGTGTCGCTTCAATTCCCCCCTGTCCCCTAACCTGTAGGCTGCCTAATAAATACGTACTACAAGTTATCCGAAAATAGACCCAACCGGTACCTTTACCGTGCCTTGAGACAATTAGCCAATGGAATTACACCCATTGAGGGACTTCATTGAGGTAGTTTTATGGAGCTCCACGCCATCGTACCTATCCTTTGCCCGCCCTCATAGGTTAGGTATTTACTTCAATGTTGTTGACCTACATAGGTTACACAACATGCCGTACATGTATTCCCGTGTTGTGTCCTTCAATGTTGTGCGATAAAATGAAACGTCCTAGGTTAAACACCTTGAGATGATTACTGGCCAGAACATGAGAATGTCTATATATCCAGCAACTCCGTAATATCCCTCAAAGTGGGTGATGGGAGTAGACGAATAATTTATACTTGGCCTAATAGGTAGTAAGACATGAGCTCGGATATTCTCAAATCAAAAGTCACTGTATTTCGTACGTAGACACAACCAATTCACCTCCAGGACTGGGTTTTTATTACACTGTTTTATTCATTCGAAGGTGTGATTTGCTGCAGATGCCTATCCTATAAGAATATAACCACACATGATCTAGTGGTCGTCCCGCGTAGACCAGGGCTTCAGCGCTTCCAGCAGCTTCTCATGAGCCGCCGCGTCGCCCGTAGCCTTGAACAAGCCCTCCTTCGTGTCGTCCCCGAGCTTCGACATGAAGATGAGGAAGCCGCCCCAGACGAAGTCGGCGTAGCTCGGCGTAGCGCCCAGGAAGAACGGGCCGTCGCTCTTCTCCTTCAGCAGTGCGGTCGCGGCCTGCAGGTGCGGCGCCGCGGCGTTGATCGCGAGGTCCCCGCCCTTTTCGGCCTCGAACTTGTCCGGGTGCATGCCGATGCGCTTCTCCCGCGTCTCGTACCAGTACGGCTTGCCGTAGTCCTCGAGCAGCAGCTTCGGCACGCGCGCGATGAAGATCGGCGCCATCGCCACGGCCGCCTGTTGCGTCAGCTCGACGACCTTGGGCAGCTCCGGGGCGTCCAGGTGCATGCTCGGCGACGGGTACCGTTTCTCGAGCTCCTGCGCGATCTCCCACGAGTCCATGATCCAGGTCCCGTCCGGCAGCGTGACGGTGGGGATGGTGTACTGCTCCTTAGGAGGGAAGCTGGGAGTAGGTTAGCTAAGTGTTAGTAACCGGAAGACAAGAGGTTGGGGTCGGAAGCATGGTCCTTCTTACTGGTCTTGGAATCTAGGCTTGATGTCCGGGTATTGCATCTATACACCACACAAATGAGTCATCGATTCGAACTGAGGGTCTTTCTTTTCCGAGAATATCGTAATACCTACCCATTCGGTCTTGTAGTCCAACCCCTTGAAGTTCAGCGCAAACCGAGCTATATCCCGATGTTAGAAGATGCTGAATATATCTTGGGCCATGATAAATAAAGACACATACTCTTCCAGGGGTTAAGGGACCATGTCTGGTTAGGTGGCTTGCTAGCCAAGTCGAAGAAAACGATTTGTTCACTAGCCATCTTAACAAAGGCTTCTTTGTATTTGGATAATTGAGCTAATTTGCAACTGGGTGTGTGCTAATTGGATATAGAATTATATGTATAACTTGACAATAAACAGCGAGGCCTGGCTTAGGTCGGAGCCCTTTATATAGATACTACTTACCCACCCTAGGCTGCCTAGCTCGGGAGGAGGTTCGCGCCTTTTGAGGCGGGGTCTTGTAGTCGGCGTACAGTGTTGTTAGTCTCATAGATCCAGATCTTATGCATGATGCTAGTATCGTTTTGAGCAATTAGCTATAGGGGGAATCGGAGGATCACGGCGACCAAAAGGGCTGACAAATGCGGGTTATCTACAACCCATTGACAAATCCTTTTAACTATTCGAGTAATGATTGATGTAATAGCATATGCAATATTGAATAGATGTCAGGTAATATTTGGGGAACTCCTCGGGGAATAGAAGTTTCCCCGGTGTATAACGTACCTAGCCCCCTAATTACATACATACAAGGTCCTATGGAAGCTGGCCAGAGCGATTATTAGGTAGGTTACCTAGCAGACGGCGGGGAAGAGAGGAACTGACTTTTCATCAGATGACATGTCTTACATTCAATGACCGAGATGTCGGGGTATGGCTACTACGTATGCCTTTGGGAAGTACTATGGTAGCTATTGGAGTACCACATTTAAGCTTTTGCGTTGAACAATGCCCCCTCATACTTGCTCATGATGGATGCAGGTGGGGAGCCCGAGACCCATGAATTGTTTTCTCTTATAGCCTTGGCTAGGTAACTATAGCCCGATAGGCTTGGGATGGTTAGGCAGGTACCTACATACTTTATGTAGGTATATGCTACCATAGTCTTTGCGTCGTTATTGAACTTTGTGAGTTTCTGTAAGACCAGCGTTTAAGTGGGTTGTCATGTTCGAACATTGCACTGACCTCACAATTGATGGGAAGCCTTCGCGAGTTCAAGTGCCAGTGAGATACATGTAGTATATGTACTATATGTACTATACCACTACCTGTTAAACGTGGGTTGGCCAGGATTTGGACACAAAGGTACTTGCCCTATATATCCAATAATTATTTAGTTTCAACTTCCACCAGACACACAGATACAGTGATAGGATCGAGGAGGTAGGTAGTGTCTCAGGGGGTATTATTGGCTCGGATATAAGTCGGGTTTTGTTGAAGAAATCACAACATCCCATATGTATGAGATCATTCACATGGACCACATTGAATCTAATATTAGGAGAATATATTTTTGTTAACATACCTACCTAAGATACCTATGAAATTCATTTTGTTGATAATAATCTGCTGAAAGCACATGCTAACGGTACCAACTACTTTTATGAGTGGAAGTTGGAGAATAAGGTTCATAAGTACCTAGGTACCTACTACTTATAATGGAATCAGAACAGGGTGTGATTGAATGACTTTCCATAGCTTATCGCGATACGATAAGCTTCGTGTGTTTATAAGTGGAGCTATTATCGATAACGTAGCTGCGAGGCTACTGATAGAAGTGTTCCGCGTCGCCGCAAGCCCATTCATTACATGCATCTTTCACCTTATTAATTGCTTGCTTCTTTCTATAACCTTTTAAAATCTTTCCTTCTCCCCCCCCCTCCTCCACTCTTCCCTTCCCCCCCTCCTACTGTCATCTTTCTTCATTCATCATTATCATCATCTACGTGTATCATCAACGATGGCTCACGCAGCCCCCGTTGATATTGCCAATGGCAATGGTGTTGCCTTAGGAACTGCATCTCCCAAGAAAGTCGCCTACTTTTATGATTCCGACATTGGTAATTTTGCCTATGTCGCTGGTCACCCTATGAAACCGCACCGTATTCGGTTGGCCCACAGTCTCATCATGAACTATGGTGTCTACAAGAAGATGGAAATCTACGTAAGTCATTAATTACACCCGCTGAATGAGTCTGTCGCATCAATATGTCCTAATACAAGGTAGCGCGCCAAACCGGCAACGCGCCTGGAAATGACCCAATTCCATACCGATGAGTACATCGATTTCCTGCAGAAGGTTAGCCCTGAGAATATGGACAACTTTCAGCGCGAGCAGACAAAATTCAATGTCGGGGATGATTGTCCCGTGTTTGACGGTCTTTTCGAATTCTGTGGTATTAGTGCTGGAGGTAGCATGGAGGGTGCTGCTAGATTAAACAGACAAAAGTGCGATATAGCAGTCAATTGGGCCGGTGGTCTACATCATGCGAAAAAAAGCGAAGCTAGTGGTTTTTGTTATGTGAATGGTAGGTTGCTCTTATTTCGGCTTTGCCACCTTCTGGTCCTCACCTCTGGGTGACTAGCTAACTTGCCAACTAACTAACCATTTCCTCGGTGTAGACATCGTCCTCGGCATTCTCGAGCTTTTGCGATTCAACAAACGTGTCCTATATATCGATATTGATGTTCACCACGGCGATGGCGTTGAAGAAGCCTTCTACACGACCGACCGAGTCATGACGGTATCATTCCACAAATACGGAGAGTATTTCCCTGGCACTGGTGAGCTGAGGGATATCGGCATCGGCCAGGGCAAATACTATGCCGTCAACTTCCCGCTCCGCGATGGCATAGACGATTCCTCATACAAGTCGATTTTCGAGCCCGTCATCTCGAGTGTTATGGAATTTTTCAGCCCCGATGCGGTCGTGCTACAGTGTGGTGGGGATAGTTTATCAGGAGATCGCCTGGGATGCTTCAATTTGAGTATGGAAGGCCATGCCAACTGTGTGAAGTTTGTCAAGAGCTTCAACCTTCCTACTCTGGTGCTTGGTGGTGGTGGCTACACAATGCGCAATGTGGCCCGCACCTGGGCATTTGAGACCGGACTTTTGGTGGATGCTAAGATGGACCGAACATTGCCATTTAATGAATACTATGAAGTAAGTTGGCTTCGGCTCATCTGTAGACTAATACTCGCGTACTTACGACTTCTAGTACTACGGTCCGGACTACGAGCTGAATGTCCGCTCGTCTAACATGGAGAATGCCAATAGTCCCGAATATCTGGAGAAGATCAAAAACCAGCTGGTCGACAACCTACGACGGACTGCCCATGTTCCCTCGGTTCAGATGCAAGATGTCCCCAGACACTCGCTAGGTGCGATGTCTGACGAGGACGATGCTGAGCTGGATGACCTAGACGAGGATGAAAACAAGGACGTTCGAATGACGCAACGCCAGTGGGAGAACCGTATTGAACGAGATAATGAGTACGAGGAAAGCGACAACGAGGATCTGGATCGGGCCAACGGCGTTTCTCACCGAAATGGCAGTGCTAGGCCAGCGTTCATGGACTACCGCAACTCGGATGTTGAGGGCGACAGCGGTGTCGTAACCCCAGCTAATGGCAGCGCCGACAACGTCATCAAATCCAAGGAATCGGATGAGGTTGTTATGGAAGATGCTGAAGAAAAAGACGAGAAGGTTGAAGCAGAGGCAGAGGCAGCTGAAAAAGCGGACGAGAAAGAGCCAGAGCCAGAAGCGGAGACCTCAGGGGCTGCAGAACGAGAAAAGACACCTAAGGAAGCCCAAGAAAGCACAAGTTCCGAGAAGGAGGGCGGTGATAGCGACAACAGCGATAAGACGGCAGCTGCGGACAACGATGGAACCGCGAATAAGCCAGAGGCGGCAAAAGAGAATGACGAGGTAATGCAGGATGCTACCGAGGAAGAGGAAAAAGCACCCGAGGTCGAAGTCCCGAAGGCTAAGAGCACAGAACCAGAAGAAAAGGACAAGGATGCGCCGCAGCCAACGAAGACAGACGAAGATGGCGATGTGAACATGGAAGAGCCGTCGACGGAGCCAGCCGAAGAGGAGAAAACTGCTAATGTTAAGAAGGAGGAGCCTACGGAGACATCTGCTGTTCCCGAGACGGCAGAACCTGCCAAAGAAACGGACAGCACCTAGATCTAGGGGGCAGCTGACTTTGATACCCAGGCGTTTTCGTACCTAATATGACTATGTAGCCCTGGCTCCCTGCGGTTAGGAGGGTAAAGGGGTATTGTTTTTCGGGCATGATGTATACTAGCCAAGCGAATGGCGTTCAGGATGCGGCGCTCTCGCCAGGAGGAATTGAGTTAGGTCAGGTATTGATTGCTGTAATAAGGAGATAGCTGCGGGAGTATGCCTTCGATGTCGAGGGAGACAAAGAACGGGATTTCGTATCCCCATACTCTCTGTACCTACCTACCATGGGCATTTACTGAATGCCCAGGTTGTCACCTCATAACTTGATTAGCGAGGTTATGTAGGTAGGTGATGATGTATCTCTATGGCACTCACTTCAAACAGATCCCTCTTAGGTACATTATATAGCCTCTTTTCTCCTTAGCAGCATATAGACGAAAAATCCATTTTATATTTTGTTTCCGTACTCCATATTAATTTTTCATTTTGTTTCAGCTCTCCACCTGTCCATTTGTTTCTCCTAGTACGAACACACAAATTCCCCTACATTACTGAAGTATGAAGGTCTACTGAAACTGGGGGATACTACCTATGTACACTAGTTATGTGACTATGTCGGAGGTACCTGGCAGCATGAGGTGGTGTAAGTTGCTGGAATCAATGACATGCAGCAGCTTTATCTTATCGCTTGTCACATGATACAGCCCTCTTTCCTACTCGGGTAATCGCTTCCTCAAATATGTGGGGCGACTGGGGTTTTTGTTCGTTTGGGGCGTTGCGGGAAGCCGCACAACCACACCCACAGGAAAGCGCATTGTCTACGGATTAGCAAATTTGGGGGGGAACCCATTGGCTTTTTTTTTTTTTTTTTCTTATTACCCTTACCTTGACTAACTTATCCTTTTTGACTTTTCGCTCCCGATAACGAACCACCATCATCATCACCACCACCACCACCGACACCACACGAATTCGATACTAACCCTCCAAATCAGCAACAATGGCCAAGATTTCGTAAGTTTTTTCTCTCTTCGAATTTTATATATCGAAACGAGCCAGACATTTTGCCTAGAGGAAAAGAGGAGAGCATATGTGGGGAGGAACGGCGCAAATCGATGGTGGGATGGGATAGAGGGGTAGTCTGAAAATACTGCCTTCGAAGGTTGAATGGGGAAAAAAAATAATAAAAGAAAGGGAAATAGAAAGAGACAGCATAACCAAGGAAACCCGGGAATTTTCTATACGATTGCGACAATTATTATTCGTTGCGGAATTCGAGCTACGGACCCTCTACAACTTATGATACTTCGACGTGGGCAATTTTGAGCAGTTGACGACGAATGGTGGTAGCGTGGTGTGGTAGTGGCATTGGCTCTAGCTCTAGCTCTGTGTTTGGCTCGCTATATATATATATGTAGCAAAGGACAACGGTCTCAATCTCCAACAATCGCATACTGACATCTTTGCTTCCTATAGGCGTGGTGCCCCCGGTGGCAAGCTCAAGATGACCCTCGGTCTGCCCGTGTAAGCTTTCACCTCACAAGTTTCCATCGCTTCAGCCCCCTTCAATGCGAACGCCTGTTGTCTCCAACGCCGAGTTGCTGGTGGCTACATATCATTAGTCCTACGTACGAAACGAAATACTAATGCGCGCGGGTTTTCTCTGTAGTGGTGCTATCATGAACTGCGCCGACAACTCGGGTGCCCGTAACCTCTACATCATCTCGGTCAAGGGTATCGGTGCCCGTCTCAACAGACTGCCCGCTGGTGGTGTTGGTGACATGGTCATGGCTACCGTCAAGAAGGGAAAGCCCGAGCTCCGGAAGAAGGTCCACCCCGCCGTCATCGTCCGCCAGTCTAAGCCCTGGAAGCGAACCGACGGTGTCTTCCTGTACTTCGAGGACAACGCTGGTGTGGTAAGTCCGGGATTATACTTCTTTGCACATCACATGGCCCGGTTATATCGCAGATTACTAACCTACTACCTCTTAGATCGTCAACCCCAAGGGTGAGATGAAGGGCTCTGCCATCACCGGACCCGTTGGTAAGGAGGCCGCTGAGCTCTGGCCTGTAAGTCTACTAGTTCCCCAATAACTACTCCACAAGCATTGGAAAGAATTATAATATACTAACTCTGCCCTCCAGCGTATTGCCAGCAACTCCGGTGTCGTGATGTAAATAGGGGAATATTTCCCGGGCGAGCTGTAGGAAATGAACAAAAAGAAAAAAAAAAACTACCACCTTATTGACGACAAATAAAGTGTCACGATTTGGGAACATCATCGACGACTAGCCACCCACTTCTTCTCCCTCCCACCTACACCTACACAAAAGAGGAAGGGATGGAGGGAAGGAGAAAAGAAGAGAGGATACAGACGAGACAGAACGCTGATTCCGATTGTCTGGGTTCGACCGGTCGCTTTGCATTTCGGCTAAATAGGGGCGTAAAGGAGATAAACATACCACAAATTACAAAAATTAGCATCCTGAACAAAATGACGATTCAGTTCCCAAATTTTCTCTGCTTGACGCTACTGTTTAATACTGATAACCTACTCGGTGCGGGATGTTGGCGTTGAATTAGGTCGTGTTTACGCTACGAGCTGCTCAAAGTACTTTTATTCAGTTTCTAGAACCGGGTATAACAGAGGCGTAGGAGGACTTTATGCCTTGTGATCTGAGGTAGGTTGACTGAGGGGGGCTAAGTGAGAGATCTCGTTCCCATCCATCTCGTTTCGTTGATACCTATGTGTAGTTCTCGCCTTCGGTACAGGGTGACCTAACTAGGTTACTTACTTATCCCGTATTCCCCGGGGTCCGGGTCCTGTCTCTTGTGGGCATTCTATTAATTGGTCGGAGGGGTTTCTTTTAACAATTTGGGTCCTCCTCCCGGGAACTCTATGCACGGCACAACCTATGCTTGGGATTGGTTTGGGTTATATGTATCTAGGTTAGGTATTTTGGAGGGTTTGATGCCGTGGAATTGGGAGGCGGGTTTTCGGTGCATGGAGGGAAGTTATATGCGCATAGGTAGGTAGGTAAGGTAGGTAAGGTAGGGTTGCCTGAACCGGGCTTGTGATGCACGCGCGGTTCTTGGTGGCGGGTTGTTAAGCTGGGTAAGCTGGGTAACCTGGGTATGTGGATGGAATCATTGTTTCTATCATTCTCTCTCTCTCTTTTCGCTTTCTGGGGAGATGGGGCAAGGAAAAGGGGGAGGATAGTGCACCTTTTTTTTTTCTCTTGCTAGAGTTTTGGAGGTTTGAGGATTGGGGGAGGGGGGGAGGGGAGTGACTGGAATGAGGTTTAAGGGGAATGGTAATAAAGAGAGTGGGTTAGATTGTTCGTGTTATGTAGCCATGTTACTCTGTATACGGTATACCGACCTTAGAATATGGACACACCTATAGGCTATAGGGTATAAAGGGGTTAGAGTCAAGTCATCAAAATTTGTGTAATGGGTTTGGAAGCAAGATAAACCCCTTCCCTTTCCCCCTTTCCTTCTTTTAGTATAATCCCCTTGGCTACCTTAAAACTAGGTATATGTAACCTGGATTTTTGGTCATCAGCAGACTATAAGGTTATTGATATTGAGGGATCTTATAGGTATTAGGTGTATATATACTGTCCTAAGCGCGTGGTTACACGATTATTCTCTACGAGGTAACCCCCTCCCCTCTTTCTTCCTATCAATCTAGTTAACTACGTAAACAACACACCAGGACGCATCTATCCTATGGAATTTCCCCTTCTACTTACCCCAGTGTCTATTAACCTGTTAGGTATAGGTTTTGCTGCGAACTCACTAGGGTAAAGAGTTGTCTGCCACCCCCTTGGGTTGAGAAGCACGTGAAGACGATCTAAGTGAATCACCATATAAAAATCAGGTAGCGTAGATGGTAACCGAGTTCTATTAATTATAACCTCAACCCTCCTTTTCCCTGGTACAACGTCTGCTTATCCCCATTCTTGGGCCGCCGCAGCAGTGACACATCCTAGGTGCCTTCTATTTTGCTATGTATGTCCCAGAAACCACCACTACTTCCCCTCCTCCTGCCTTTATTGGCGGTGTGTATCCCCTGATCTTTCAAAGTTCTGAGTAGGGGATCGATCAACCGTCAATCAAAAGGCTCCCGGAGGTGTATAACCTCCGGGATTAGATTCCTACTGTGGGGCACAGTTTCCGGAGATGCTAGTTTTCGCTGTGCCCCATAGTTGGAATCCCGGAGGAGGTGTAGGAGTGGTTTCTGGGGCGAGCATTGAGTTCCGTTTCCCCTCTTCTTCTTCGGGTTGTTTTGGTGATGGGGTTGGGGGTATCTTCCAATGATATATGCATGTATCTTTTATGCTACCACCTTGTTCTTCCAAATCGCGTTTTGTATAACACATCAATGCCTAATGACGAAAATATCCTCCAACTTTTTTTTGTTTCCTGTCCCTTCTTTACCTATCTCTCTTCCTTTGTAGTCCCGGCTTTGTTAATACAAAAAGATGCGGGGGGATGTGAAAAGAACTACCTATACATATGCTGCTTGTGTCGAAGGAAAGGGAAGAAGAGAAACATGGAAAATGGTGATAGTAATCTCAGGCAAGAAGAAAAAAAATAAAGTAAAATCAATTACCCAACGCTTTTTTACTCCGTCTCGTGTATCAGGTAAAAGAGGCATTAGAGATGCATGTCTTTGAAATGGTGCAATGGATTAGACGCTGGAAAATGCAGGGGAAAATGACGACATCCCTTCTTCTCTTCTGGTTTTCTGAATATTATGATGTATATACCGATGCCCCTTACTGCCGTACGACGGCCTCGGGGGCTGGTGTGACTTCTGTGGGCTTGACGGCCTGCTTCTTAGCGGCGAGGGTGGCACGGCGCTTCGCGACGGCTGGCGACATAGACCCAGAGGCCCATCGAGCTGTGAATAAAATTAGTATGATAATGGATAAAAAGGGATCGGGAGGTTCGGGTGGAGGGAGAGGCGGAACGGGAGGAGAAGACTTACCCTTCATCGAATGAGACATCTTCTCTGACTTTGTCATCATATTGTAGTCCTTGTTAGGATCTGATGGGTCGATGTTATTGGCAGTGCCATTGGGAACACCGTTGCTAGGGCTTAATTGAGGGGGTGTAAGGTTAGATGTGGGAGGCATAGAAGATGCGTGGGATATAGGTGCCGGGGTGGGAACATGAGGAGCAGGCGCGGGAGCTGATGTAGGGCCGAGAACCGGCGGATGGTAATTCTTGATCTTGATCTTAGTATGTTTCAGTGGTGCCAAGGGTGCAATAGGGGGCTCCGGTACTTTCTTCTGAGCGATAGGCGGCTCAGGCATCGGTGCGATAGTATCGGATTGTGTCTTCTTGGACGGTCGTCGGATTCGCTTAGGTTTAGGCTCATCTCCGTAATCGTCATCACTATCGTTAAGTGAGAACTTCTTCTGGCGCTTTTCTCTAAGTTGATAGCTATTCGACACCGAGGCCACCGTGGAGGCTGTTGCCGTTGACGAAGAGGTTGCAGGACGAGGCTCGTCAGCAGGATTCGCTGCTCCCAAGGATGCGGTATAGAAAGAGCCAGAGGGGACTTCAGAGAGCCGGGAATTACCACGACGAGGAGTAGATTTTGTAGAAGCCTCTACGTTAGTTCCATTTGGTTTAGTCTCTTCTTCTTCAGCAGCAGCCTGTCTTCTTCGCTTCCGAGACGGCTTCTCTTCGACGGCTTTCTTCGGTTCGGGCTCTGGTTCGGGCTCTACAACAGGCATAGGCTGGTCTTCGGGAATGGAGGTGGGGATAGGGTGCTTGCGCGGACGGCCACCTTTCCCTTTCTTCTTGGGTGTCTCTTGTTCAGGAACCTCAGGTAGCGAGCTCGGGGGCGGGGGCGGGGGTGGGGGGATAGGATCGACATTCTCTTCGGCTGCCGGGCCTGCGCGACGACGTCGGCGTGGTGCGGGAGCTGGGGTAGAACTTCTGCTAGTAGCTTCACCTCCATCGAAAATGTTCAATGCCTTTCTAGTCCGCTTTCCGTGGATAATATTGGCATCATCAGCCTCGGCCGCCTTGGCCGTCTGCTTGGGACGATCACGCAGTCGTCCTTTACCTACGCCACCTCTCTGACCGAGGGGATCTTGGAAACCAATCTTAGATTCCCTGTCGTCATACTCGAAAAGGTATGCAGAGGCCATGATCTTGTCCTGCTGCTTGGCGCGAGCAACCAGAGGATCGCCTTTCTCTGCCCTGACGCCTCTGATGATGAAGTCCTTCCGTAGAGGGTCAGCTTCAGGGTCTTTGCTGATAGCCATTTTCCGGCGATGCTGAAAGGCGGCCTCTTCTTGGCGATAGCGCTGAGCATTGGCTTCGTCATCCGTAAACTTCCGTAGTTCATTATACTCATTCTGCCAGGCTACAAGTGCGCGATTGGCGACCTCTAGTCTTCTATATATATCATCAGCCGCAAGGGACTTGAGGTCCTCGAACAAGTCGGTAAAATCCGAGGCTTGTCTCATTTGCTTGAAGGGGATTTGTTTTTTTATAGCAGACTGGGGAAAGCTTGGCTCTAGTTCGGCAGCGGGCGAGTTGACCGCTGTTTCAGCGGCGCCAGGAGAACCAGCTGGTGTATCTTCGACAACGCCATCCACTTGGTCGTCGACTGCCTCTTCCTCAGCAGCATCTTCTTGGGCTGCATCCGGTTCAGGCTCAGGTTCTGCTTCGGGTTCACCAGCGGGATAGTACACCCAAGAACCATCAATGTAAGGTGTAAGGTGATTATACGAGGGGTGGATAGTGTCATCGACAGAAGTGACAGGAAGATCTGCATCAATGGGTTTGGATTCTTGGATGCGATCTTCATCAAGACTAGGTTGGTCCCAAACTCCATGTTTAGTCATGTGATTGGCATTTCGCTCTGAGAGGATGGAGGTGGGGGTGTGGTTGTTAGTGTGGTTAATGTGGTTAATGGTGGTGTTATTGTTGTTGTTGTTGGAGACATGTATATGGGCGGATTTAGCATCGTTATTAGATGAGCCCGAGCTTGTACGTCTGAGGGCTGATTCGTCAGAGCCTTCACTGAAATGGCCGCCAACTTCTATAGTGTCCTGAACTTCAGCATCTTCGATGTGATGGTTAGGGACATAGACTTGAGGCTCAACGGTGGACTTGCGCTGCTGAGGGCGGCGCTTAGCTGCTGCAGTAGACGAGGGCGGCTGTTCGGAAGCACGTCTCTTAACGCGCGCATCGAACTCGTCGTCCAGTTCAACTTCATTGAAGGACGAGTCGGTTTTCCGCTTCTTCACAGCGCGGGCACCCAGAGGGGCGACCTTGTTGCCATCGCTCACATCTTGGTCAGCGTGCTCAAAGGTGTAATCCACGCGAGCCCGTTTTCTCAAAGAGCGGCCGCCTTTGCTGTCAGCATCATCCGCCAAGGGATTGATACCATCTGCATTGCGGGTGCGAGTGCGAGTGCCTCGCGAGGAAGAGGGACTTGGGGTTTCAAAAGTAAAGGAGGAAGAAGGTATGTTAGCTGCCGGGGTTGTGAATGCATAGTGCTCAATAGTCTCGGAAGGTCCCCGAGACGAGGGTGGCCCTGGAAGAGTATGACGCTTCCGGGTAGAAGAACGACCACGGCCTCGCGAAGAAGCCGGTGAATCCATGTCTGCAGACACAGACGAATAGACAAGAGGGCAATGGGGGTTGTTTCTTGAGTTTTCTGTGTTAGTTAGCGGCTGAGCCGAGTTAGGATAAAGAAGTTTTGGATCGGAGATTATTATGCAGGTGGAGAATGGGTATGGTTAGATGGGGGACGGGGGGATGGAATGGCTGAGTGAATGAACAAATGGATTGGACAAATACCATAAAACCACGGTCGGAAAGTAAGAGGTATTTGCAGGGTCAGAGAAGGAGAAGGATGCAGACTAAGGAGAGAATTCCAGATGGAGAGGAAATTGTAAGAGAAGAAAATTCTCATGTGCGTGTGCAGGTGTGCATGTGTATATAAGTAAGAAGTATCACAGCCCAGCCGCAGCGGGATGAGGATGTAGTAGTAGTGGGTAGACAGGTAGTGGTTTTTGGTGGTAAGGAGTAAGAAGTAAGGTAAATAATAGCAAATAGTAGTAGGGAGGCGGAAAAAGGATGAAAATTATTGATATTATTATTAGAAGGGGTTTTTTTTTTTAACTTACTCTGAGGCGCGATTCGCAATGCTGCTATGCCTGTAGCCCGCAACGTTGGATTTATATATTTGTGGGCGTGTGTGTGTGTGTGTGTGTGTATAGGTATATATAATTCCTCTTCTCTCCAGAGAGAGAAGTTAGAGATGTATTGGGGGAAGAAGAAATAAATAAAATAGTAGACTGACTTGGTGAAGGGGGAAAAGGAGAACAATGGTGATGTTGGGTATGGTGTAGGTAAAAAGGGTAAGGTAAAAAAGTAAGGTACCTGTAATGAAAGCTGTTACACGATAACAGCACGAAACAGACACCTCCTGTCCCCGTAACAGGCGAATAGAATATATCAATGCATGCAAGCACCTCAGTACATGTACTTGAATATTCTACCCGGGATGGGACGGTGTCGTGGTGTTGCGTTGATGAGAAGGGAAAAAAGCAACGGTCGGTGGTGATGGGTGGTCTTATTGATTGTAAGTATTCCGCACTCGTCTCATTCAAGATGCTGGCCCGGTGTTGCTAATTTTTGGAGGTTCCGGCCACGCAAGCCACACCTTTTGCCTTTCAACCCTGCAAGGTGCTGCAACAACCGGCAACAATAGCTTACCTAACATGCCTAACACACCTACGTGAGCCTTGCGAACACCAGCCACCCTGCGCTAATGCATTTTTGGCAAAGGTTTCTGACCAATTGGACAACACGAAGTCGCTGGAAATATTCGCTAGTCAGCTTTGGCATTCATTGGTGGGTCGAATTGCCCCTTGCGGTTACATATGTATGTACCTACTGTATCGTACCTACCGTACCTACCGTACCTACCTTACTTGCCTACCAGCCTACATAACTACGTAGACCTTCACTATAGCATGCACATACCTTACCTGTTGTTCATGTGTTCATGCTAAAAACCCACTACCAAGGGAGATTTTTTAGCAGGTGATGACAAAGTCCACCGGACAGTCGGGTATAGGTACGGTACCACGGACACACGGACAAATCGACCTCGTGCCTTCCTATTCTTTTTTGACTTCATGCTATTTCTTTTTTTATATATAGTATGTACTTTAAAACTAGAACGTCCCAATATGAGTATTTAACTATTGCACCTTCTTAATCTCCAATGTTTATGTACCTACACCCCGCTTAGGCACAATTATACATACTGTACAAGTCCATACCTACTAGGTACCTACCCCGGTTGGGTTATTAGGTAGCGAACAGCAGTAATAATTTAGATAACTACTACAAGGAAGGCACGTCCCGTGTCAGGTGTACAACTATACATACATTACCTGGGTACTTACCTAACATAACCTAACCAAACCAACCCAAACCTAATCTACGTACATCATCCCATTGACATCATCCAATCTCAACCCACCAGCTTTGTTTGTTCTACACTATACCTAACCTACTAAGTGGCACTTCTCCTTCCAACTCCACCTCCTTCTTCAACTCCGAACCCTTTTGTTTTACCCAATTTACCCCCATAAGAAGGGACCAATCACATCAGTGACCTTTACACATATACCAATACCAGTAACCCCATACCCATACACTACATCTATCCAATCCAGTCCAATCCATCCATCCATTCAAACACAAGAGCTACCACAATTGTCCAACATGGCGGCGAGACGTTCAAAAGCATCTACCGAAGACGAGGTCGGTGAGCTCTTTGAGGGCATTGGTGATAAGAGTGCAGTTAAGAAGTCCACGAAAACCAAGTCTGCCACTTCCAAGACCCGAGGTGACAAGCCCGAGGAGGATATTCTAGCCGAATTGGAAAACGAGCTGGGGGAAAAGGAACCCCCTCGACCACACACCCCTCGTGTTAAAGATGCCGCTACCTCCAAGTCATCTCCCGCCAAGCGACCCAGCACTGCGACTCCGCCGCCTGGTGCGCGACGTTCCGAAGACAAAGCCTCCAGCGCCAGTCGCAAGTCCACCGAAGGAGCGCACCCCCTCCATGCAAGCTTCACTCCCGGCGCCACCGCATCCGATCTCCAGGACGCCGAGAAGCAGGGACCCGTGGAACAGACCACCCAGGCCGCCGGAGGTGGATGGTGGGGTGGAATCTTCGCTACAGCTACTGCCACTGCTACCGCTGCTATGAAGCAGGCCGAGGCCGCATATAAGGAGATCCAGCAGAACGAGGAGGCCAAAAAATGGGCCGACCAAGTCAGGGGTAATGTTGGAGCTCTGAAAGGTTTGGGTAGGTTCATGTTCATCCTACATATTATATATCTTTCGTTCTTGTCCAGATGTAGTCGATTGATTGACTAGCTAACACGAATTCGACAATTAGGTGACGACTTGCGCCATCGTGCCATGCCGACCTTTGCTAATATCCTACACACCCTCGCACCCCCCATTTCCTCCCATGAACGCCTCCTTATCCACATAACCCACGACATTGTTGGTTACCCCTCCCTTGACCCCCTGATATACGACGTCTTTAGCCGCGTCATGTCCCAGGTCGAGGGCGGTGACCTGCTCGTCATCCAGCGGGGCCACGAGAACACGGCCCGCCGCACCTCCGACGCCGCCTTCTACACGGGTACTTCGAGCTCTGCCGGCTGGCGCGATGGCCCCTGGTGGCGGCAGGTGGACTCGCCGCGCGATCTGGGCGCCGTTAAGGGCCTCGTCGAGGGCACCAAGCTGTGCCGCGTTAGCGGCGAGAGCTACGCACATGACTACTTCGCATCGAAGGGCGGCATCGCCGAGGCGCAGAAGCGCGCCCTCGAGCCCGTTAGCGAGGACAACCCCGTCCGCACCAGCGACATCTTCCTCGCCGTGCAGCCCATCCTCGTCGACGCCGACGAGGCCCTCTTCGCGGGCAGCACCGCCGGCGAGGCCGAGAAGGAGGCCAGCGCCGTCGCCGACGACAACAGCCGCAGCGACGACACCCAGATCTGCTTCGCCGTGTACGTGCTCGACCCCGTCCACGACATCGTCTACAGCACCGTCAGCCAGAGCATCCCCGCCCGCTGGATCCGCTGGCTCGACGCGCCCACTCCGCTCACGCCCGCCAGCGGCGACAGCAGCAACCCCAACAATGATGATGATGATGACGAGGATGACGATGAGGACGACAAAAATGAGTCTGCTGCTACCGCGGCCAATGTGCCCGACGAGATCCGGGAGATCATCGAGGGAGGCGGCGTCGACCCCCGCGAGTGGGTCGCCGAATGGGTCGAGGACACGCTGAACCTCAGCGTGGGCGTAGTCGCGCAGAGGTACGTCGCTAGGCGCATGGGTGTGGGTGAAGGCGGCTTCGGAAAGGGGAAGCAGAAGGTGGAGAGCCTGGTGCAGGAGGGTGCCGGGGAAGCCGCGCGGGCGGGGCTGATTTAAGCGAGGATTGGGGAGAAGGGAAAGGGAGGGATACATGGATGGAGAAAAGGGGGGTAAGGTAGGCTTATTCAAGTTATAATGAATGGAAATGAAAAGGGGGGGGACACTTTAGCTGAATATGTTTGTTCCCCTGATTGATATCAATTTTGAGAGAGAGGCGGTTGTAAAGGAAAGGCCTTCCCCCTTTATTATTATTTTTTTCACTCTATCTCTTTTTGTTTTTACCACTGGGAGTCTGGGAAACTATTTTTCGTGTTCGATGGGGTCTGAGTGTAACCCCCCTCTCTGTTTCTATCCCTGCTTCGAGCCGTGCTCGCTGAAGGGGCAGAGGATGAGAAGGAATGAGGGTCAAGGCGGGAAGGCTATGTATGGTATGATATTGGTACTTTCCGTCCTAGAATATTGTGTTCCCCGAGATGTGCAATACATACCTAACCTAACCTAACCTACTTAACGTATCCGATTTCTACGGTTATCGGATTGCATTCTGCGTGGCTTTGTGGTCTGGTTCTGGTGATGCGGTGGTTGGGTGGGTTTTAAGGGTGGGAGTAGATGAGATAGGATGGTGGGCTTGGGATAAAATATAGTGGTTTTGGGGGGGGAGGACATGTATAGGCGATATGCATGGATGGTGTGACCGTTTACTAAATACGCTGGTAAGTAAGGGTAAGAAGTAGATGAGGGGATTAAAAGACAGATGGGAAGAAAAGAAGAAGAGTAATTTTGAGTGTGCGAAACGAAATAGAGTAAATCTTCGTCTATAACCCTACTTGTGTAGTCTATAACCTAGGTACGTATACGTAGTGATTGAATGTACACATGTGCGCAGCCGCCCCTTACCCGTATCTAGGGATTTAACTACCCATCCTCTACTTCCTCTCCCCAGAATGCCACGTCCAACACAGCCTTTATCTATGCCGAGGAGGCATCATATACTAAAACCCCCCTTTATACCCCCCTCCCCCCCTATTCACCATGTCTTCGCCGTATTCAGACTCCCCACAACCTTCAACTCGGCCTTCGCCATCCTGCTCGCGCCCTCGACCTCCACGCGCCGCAGCGGGCGATACACCGGCTCCCACATCTGCTCCACGATCCACTCCCGCAGCTCCTCCTCCTGCGTCGGGATATCCTCCTGCGCCGCCACGCCCTCCTCGACGGCGGCGCGCACCACCGCGGCCGCGACGCGGACCGACACGTCGCGCGCGCTCTCCACGCCGAGCAGCAGCGGGGCCGTGTCGTCTGCGAGCGAGGGGCTCATCGCCGCGAGCGCGCGCACCGCGGCCACGAGCATCACGTCGGTGACGCGCGACGCGCGGCTGAGCACCGCGCCGAGCCCGATCCCCGGGTACACGACCGAGTTGTTGCACTCGGCGATGCGGACCTCGGTCTCGGACCCGTCGGGGCCCCAGGGCCCTTTGACGGGCGCGAAGGGCGACCCGGTCGCGACGAGCGCGCGCCCTGAGGTCCAGGATAGGAGGTCTGACGGCACGGCCTCGTGCAGGCGCGTGGGGTTGGAGAGGGGCAGGATGATGGGCCGGGACACGTGCGAGGCCATGGCTTGGACGATGGGTTGCGTGAAGGACCTGGGCCGGGTGGAGGTCCCGACGAGGACGTGCGGCTTCACTTCGTTGATGACGGAGAGGAGGGTGGTTTCTTTGCCTTCCCATGCTGAGGCATCCTTAGCGAACATTTTTTGGCCGTGGTCGAGCTCGGACGTGGTGGTGAGGAGTCCGGCCATGTCTATGAGCCTGTTACGTGGTGGTAATTAGTATATTGTGCGGGGTCGAATAATTTTGACCGCGGGCAACGATTAAGGGGGAGATGGGGCTTACCAGATCTGCTTCGCCGCTTCGTCCTTGCTGATACCCTTCTCGGTTGCGATGGCATCGCGTACCTGGTCGGCAATACCGACCCCGGCTGTTCCCGCGCCGTATATGACGACCCGCACATCCTTGAGCTCTTGCTGACTTACGTGCAGCCCGGCCATGATGGCGGCTAGTGTCACGCATCCCGTGCCTTGGATGTCGTCGTTCAAACATGGGATCTCTGATTGATAGTGATCTAATATCCGACGCGCTATTTTTTTTTTCAATACGTTCGGATCAGTATATCAAACTACCCTAGTACAAGGAGCTGAAGGGAATGGATTTTCTAACCATTTTTCAAGCCAAAGTCCTCAAAGTGGATATAGGCTTTAGGGTATAGCTCGCGGGCAGCTTTTATAAAGGTGTCGACGAACTTATCGTACTTTTCACCGCGTACTCGGTTCTGTCTCAGACCTAAGTAGAGCTCATCATTGAGCAACTCTTCATTGTTAGTCCCGCAATCTAATACCACAGGCAAAGTCCGGTTGGGGTGAATTCCAGCAAGCATGGTTGTAAGCGCGAGCTTGGCGACTGAGATGAGGATTCCTCCTGCGCCCTGATCTCCAATTCCAAGGATCTGCTCGCCGTCTGACAGTGATGAGTTAGTGAAAGGGACGTGAATAAGATGAGTAATGAGCGTATACCTGTCACAACAATGTAATCGATATCTTCAGGCTTTCCCCACTGGGCAAGATCATGGGATACTTTGTCTATGTCGTTGATATTGAGGAAACATCCCTCTGGCCGTCGGAAGAGGCGAGAGAAGTTCTGGATAGCATCACCCTCCGTCGGTGTGTATACTACGCTAAACATCTCTTCCATATGATCTTGTAGGAGCTAGAAAAGAGTTAGTATAGGGACTTTCTAGGGTGTCAACCTGTTCATACCTTGAAGTACAGAACAAGGTTCTGCTCCTTTAGAGAGGTCAAGAAGGTATTCTTGGCCAGATCATCATGTCTCGAAGAATACTGCTCATAAGCGCGCTTGACTTGCTGATCAAGGGTCTGGATGCTCGAAGGTAATAAACCGGTCAAGTTGAACTCTTCTCTTTCCTGGGCCGTATGGGCAGAGCCCCGATTGAAGTAGGGTGTGTTCAACAAGACAGTCCCGGAAACGGCACAATCGATGGGACCGGTGGTACTTAAGGGCAAGTGGGAGAATTTGGTCTTGTTCTTGAGTTCTGATGCCATGTTCTTTTTTATTCCCCTGGAGACGAGGAATGTGGTGTGAGGTCCTATAAATCCTGGGTGAGAGTGATGGTGCGGACTTTTCACTTAGCAGCTGTGTAAGTAGGAAACGGGATAAAAAGCAAGTCAAGTAAAATAAATCTATATCTAGGGGATATAGGTAGGTACTTTATTATGAACGAAGGTCGTATATGTAAACTCATAGGAGTGATGGTATAAGTCAGTTTCCAAGATGGCCAAGGAAAATAAAGGGGGGTTGTAAGTTATGCTAGGTACGGAGTGTTTTAATAGTATTGGAAGTTCGGTACTGGTTAGTAGGTAGTACTACTAATATAGACATGTATGACATGCTTCAATGAGTAGTTACCATGCACATCAGAACCCAGCTGAGAGAAACTTGTAAAAGAGAAGGGGGGAACCACGTGAAATGACGTCGTTCAATGTTAATGCTTCCTCTCGGGACCTAACTACTCTGTACTACACGTATGTTTTATTCCCCGTAGTTCCCTATCAGCTATGTAAGCATATCATAGGTGGCAGGTGATCCTGGGTTAGGAAGTAGCATGTAGTACGTGGTTGGCAGGTACGCAGTGAGGGGTACACAAGGCTCAGAACTAATGGACATGTATTGTAATTACATCCAGGTTACCTACATACATAGAGGTATCAGGTACTACCGCTAGTACCGCCTGTACCGCCTGTACCGTAAACTGGAGACAGCTAGAGTATATGGGACAAAGTGATCGTGACCACATTGACATATATTCAGATAAATATAAATGTGTTGGAAGTATGTAAGTAGTACCTAAGCACTAAGATAAGAGCATATAAATAACTTGTCTATTTTAAAGTGGGTGGCATGTTGGAGCTCTAGGAGCCTCGCTCGTGTGTAGAAGCTGCATTAAAAAAATAATGCAGAGACGAACGTGGACTATGATGGTCCATTTTAGGTATTTATTCTTGCAACGATGTAAATTACAGATGGTAATAAAACCACCTGTCCCTAAACCATCCGACCCTCTCAGAACTGTAGCACAAGACGTGCCGCAGAGTTGAGAACATCACAAGGAAGACTCGTAAAAAAAGGGTTCGGTTGTCGAGTGGCCGGACTCAGGATCATTGCGGTATTAAAGGGAAGAAACGTGAAAGAGGAAAGAAACAAAACAAAAATGAACTGAAGGAAAGAAATATAACATGGTATATTATTATACAAACCTGATTGACTAGGTACCTATCAACCATCATGGACAGACATGTCTATGTTGGTGAACCTTCACCAATTATTGTTGTAGGTAGTAGAAAAGTGAAGTATGATGTACAAGGAGAGGAAATTCAAGAATTAGAAAATTCTATCAGCTCTGAATTAGTGTATTTGAAGCACGGGCCACAGTAGATAAAGTTGGAGCTAGTGTAAAATCAAGGAGCTTGGACCACATCACTTCCCTTCTTCCTCCATGGGTATGCCTGCATGTGCAGATGTGTAAGTCGTCTCACAACTTTCGTCTCCTCTTATGCTACTCCTTAGGTACTCTCCATCCTTCATGCTTCTTTCTACTTACAATTGTTTTATTATATTATTCACTGAGTCATATAGGTGTCCGTTAAAGGAAGCATGTTCACAAATACGCATTGATAATTGCATCCCGTAAATATACAACGAGAGATAGGTATTTTATTTGTTTATCGTCTTGTAGGAAATCGTGTAAGTGCCAATCTCAACATCGCTCGCCGCAACCGACAATTTTATTCAAAGCCTCAGAGATACTTGAATAATGTGCTGAGACGTTAGAAACAAACAAAACAAACAAACGGAAAGAAACCGTCTATTTCATTGGCGCATTAGGGTCCATGCCGGGGAGTGCCTCGAGCCCTAGGGAAAAGAAAGAGATCATGTTAGCATATGTGCTCATTTTATATAGGTTATATGAAGTAGGCAAGTGGGTATGTATCATGCTATGGCACTCACAGTCATCTCCGATATCCTCAACGGCAGTCTGAGACTTGGTGCAAGCAATAGCCTGCGCATCCGTCTGGCGCTGGAGCGGCGCACAGCGGTCTCCCGAGCAGTGTCCGTCCATGGCCCGCTGCAGCGCGTCGCCCTTCCAGCCGAACAGGTAGTCGCCGTGGAGGCCGTAGCCCGTGTTGTCGCCCATGCTCCAGTACCAGGGCAGCGAGCCGTCCTCGGGCCACTCGGCCTTGTTGTTGAACTGCCGCGTGTCGAACATGATCTCGTACATGATCTGCGGGATCTTGACCGGGTGCGTCGCCGGGCACGCCCCGCCGCTCTCGAACGTCCCCGACGCCGGGTACGCCACGTGGCTCTTGTGGTCCGGGCTGTCGAGGTTCTTGCCGTCCCAGCAGGTCGGGAAGTGCACCGACACGCGCCACCCGCCGCCGCACGCTTCCTGCGGGAACGCCTGCGTGTCTGCGCCCGTGCAAGGCGCTCCGCCGAACGGGTTCTGCTGCATGTTCGCCTCGCAGCGGTAGCAGAGACCCTTTTGCATCGTGGCCTGCTCGCGGTTCAAGCTGTCTCCGACGAGCATGCGGAAACCCTTTGATTCAAAAGTCAGAATCAGCTTTTATACTCCAAGTCCCATGCCCAGAAGTGATGTAGCCGTGAAAATTAGAATGCCTCTTGTTTTACTTACTGGAGGGAATGCAGTAACCGTGGCGGCTTGCTGGTAACCTCTGATATAGTACACGGTCATACCAGCCTCAACGCCGAGTCCAAGGTTGGCGAACTGGGGTACTCGCTTGTAAGTCCCGTTGCGGGCCTTGAAGTACAGGTTGGCGGTCCAGTAGTTGGAGAAATCCTCCGAGTACGTGCAGCTTGTGCAGGACGAGGTGTTAGGCGGGTCGATATCTGCGGGCAACATACTGGCGTTGAACGAGTTGCCTCCGATCACCTGGTGCATATGTGCGGATGGCAGGTTTCCAGGCTCGACTAGTGGGTCGATCCGGTCGATGGTGAGCTGAGAGCAGCCGAACCGCATCAACTCCTGCGCGGCAGCGAGTTGCACCGCTACTGCGGGCACAAGCGTCTTCAGCTGCATCTTTCCGTGGTCTGTGGTGGATTTCGAGCACTTGTGCTTTGATTCTGAAGATCCTAATGTCCCAGGGGAATGTGAAAAGAGGATGCACTGGATGAACAGAAAAGGAGGAAGGAAAATAATGGGGAGTATGGGCTTAACTGCTCGTTCTATATCTAATACACGGGTGCTGCTTTTCGTGGTTGACCGGATAAAGCCAAGACGGATGTTGTCCTAACACGGACAGTGATTGGCGAGATAGACCAGACAGGCAACTACCGTTCGTACAGACGCCGGCGGTTAATATATAGTTCTAAATCCGAGACGAATCTGGTAGGGAATAGAAATTAACAAGCCCAACACATGTCCTCGTTCTTACATATTCAGGCGGGGGTCGAAGCCTCGGTAGGTAAGTTGATCTCAACACAATTTCGGCAACGCAATGGAACACCTTAGCCTGCAGCATCGAAACGTCATTGAACATTCCGTGCTGTCCCTCCCGCTTGTGCTGGGCCCTTCAGGTTGAGGGAAGCGAAAACATGGCTGGTCCGTCCATATTATGAAATTAATGATATACTGTATTCTAGAAGTCCACGGGAAAGGGGGCGTAGGGAAAGACTACGTTGTTAAACTAACGTATCACTATTATCGAATTACGAATGGTTATATAATAAATCAATGATATTAATATACTATATCCTTATATCCAACGTTGAGCCTGTGACCTTGACTTCGCTTATAGAGTCTAGTATTTTGATTCGAATAAGGTGTGTATTATCTGTCGCCACCCTCTATAGTTTTCATAAATCATGGGAATATATATCGAAGATATCGATAATTTTTAAACTGAGCAAGTATCTGGGCTATGGACACTCGTATCTTAAAATCATTTCTTTCGATAGTATATAGAGCACCCCAGGGTCTTTTCCCTAAACGTATTTTTTAAGCTTAGCCACTAGTACAGAAAAGAAAACGCCAGTTATATCCCATAGGAGGCTATTTAAATGCAGCGTGGTGATAAAATTAGACATCGATTCCCTATATGGATGAGTTCCCACTACTTTTTATCTGCCGAGAGCCCGTTCCGGATAGCTGCCTACATGTATCAATCCCAATACGGGGCTAATCGATATATTCAAACCTTTTACCTCCATCAAGCCAGGTGTAAAGGGGGAAAAAACTGACTCATTATTCATTGCCACGGATCCTTAAAAGGGGGTAGAGCTTACATTAAAACTGCATGAACTCTACTAACCTTCGGGGTCCTTGTATTCCGGTTCTGGACCGCGCATAGATAATTGTAGCACTTGTCTATATTGCTTTCCACCTCGCGGGCGTCGGCAGAATTATTGTCCTGCTTGGTGCGGCCGCGGTGCGGATCCTACTAGATTGCTTGCCTGTTAACGATATCGAGGGGCGGATTGATACGATGTCGTGATATCCTCAAGTATGGGAATTACTTCTAGTGCTAGGCGAAAAGGAGGGAAGAATCTTACCTAAAGCATGATGAAGAGTAGGTCCGACGTTCTCGCCAACTACTATCTTTATTGTCTGGCAGGAATCCCAGTGCCGTTAGTTGTATAACGTTCCCCTATTTCTTTCTTATGAAAGCACATGCGGAGCCACCGTCCGCACCTATAGGCAGGAAGAATATGCGATGATTGCAAAGGCAAATTGACGGGCGGTAGATAACTTCTAGTATAGTAATGTTTATTTACAGTCTCCTTTATGTATAGTTTGTGAACTTTAAATGTTAGCGTTTCTAATAGGTTATAACTATACACCTGTATGGCGAGTCCAAATGATATGCCGATGAGAACTTCTCTTCGGAGTCTCAATACGAGCTAGCACAACGGGACTAAGTTGACCTGAAAAAAAAGAGGAGAGGAAAAAGAAGAGTAAAATGGCCACGCGAAGCAGAATAACACAGAAAGCAATTTCCACTACGAGTAGGAAACTTTCCCCAGAAGATCCCATCGTCGACACAGTCTCTTAATATGGCGAACTTGGGGTAATTCAGCAACGTCTCAAGGCCGAGTAAATCTGTAAACTCTATCATGACGGGTCACATCTCTCAATTCACATCTCAGCGATACGAAATCCCCCACTCTCCAAAAGAAAAGGGAACCGTCATTCATTATTCAAGCTAATCCCTCACCCAAACAGCCCCTTAACCTACGAACCTAACACAACCCCCCCCGGGCGACCTTCCCGCCTCTCACCAGCCACGATAAACAAAACCCTATCCCATACGGCCCCCATCCTAAGCGACCCAAACCCATATCCCTCTTACCTCACTACTTAGTAGGCAACTTCTTCCTCTCCCTCTTACCCAGCGCCGTGTCCAGCGCCTCCGCCGCCTTGCCCTCACCGTTATCTCTGCTTCCACCCCCATCACCAGCAGCAGTAACCTCTCCATTCGTACCGCCGCCCCCCTCCTGCTTCTGCTTCTTGCTGGCGCCCTCCTGCGAAGCAGCGGGCTGCGCGCGTTTCTTGCTGGGGCCGCGCTGTTCTCCTTCCCCTTCTTTTCCTTCTGGCACCAGGGGCGGTGGTTGTTGTTCCAGGTTCTCTTCCTCCGGCTCCTCAGGCTGGGGCTCGTGCGAGGGGCTGTAGGGTTTGTCTGCATTTTCTTCTTCCTTGCCAGTGGTGGTAGTGGGGGGATTCTCCTTTTCGGTGTTTTGCGTTTCGAGGGGTTCTGCTTTTCCTTCCTCGTCGTCGTCGTCGTCGATGAGAATAGGAGCTTGGGCCTCGGGTTGGATGTCTTCTTCCTGGGCCTCTACGGGTTCTTCTTTCTCTGCCTGGGCCACGGGTTCGCTGTCTCTTTCGGCGTGGGGAGTTTGGGAAGTTTCGTCACCTTCCGCATCCTTGGTCTTGAGCGGCTCGCTAGGCTCCGCCTTGGGGGCGTCGTCGTGCTCGAGGTTATTCGAGAGATCTTTCTCGGGGCTAGACATTTTAGATAACCGAGTATGGTATTGCTGGATAGTTTGGAAAATAAATTTGTGAAATGGTGATTACAGGCAGGGCTCTAGATAGGGATAGAAGAGGAGGAAGGAGAAAACAGAATGAGGTTGGGGACTCTCAGCAGAAAGTATAAATATCTTCGGTCACTAGAGTTCTAACCCCTCTTACAGAAGCGCCTCTCGGGAAAGTACATGAAAAAATAGGAAACTGAAAAACAAATGAAATAAATAGCGTTTTCCGTTCACTCAAAGTCAATATTAACTTAGTTATTGACTCCTCTCTTCCCCCCGGGTAGGCTTTGAACCTTCGCCTCCACCTTTTGCTGGGAGAATCAACAACAAAATAACTTACTTTCTATCTTAAGCTCCTCGGAGGTCCTGGACGATCGTCTGCGTCATTCGTTCCTGAAAAAGGGGGTCATGGCTTCTGGCCGAGGGTTGGATATGCTTTCCAACACGATGCAGCTCCTGCAGTAGCGGAAACTCTGCCTCAACAAGCAAGGGATTGTGAAGGATGCGCTAGTTCTGAGCCGCCACATGAGAATAGACGCAGGGAAGAGCTAATATTGACAATAAGTTGTGTCTCAATGTGCTTAGTCGGTATAGGTGATGTATATATGCATGTCTTGCCTTGTCTGTCTGATTAACTATGAATGTCTCATACTTATGGTGATATACATAGAAAAGGGGATATATAGCTGAGTATAGTGGCATACTTAGCTTGTGAGCTAGACGAACAAAATACTTAGAACAATATATAAAAGCTAGTGGCCGTTTACGATGTAAACAATCGCAAACCGCTGGATTTGGCACCTTGCGGAGATGTATAGTGATGTTTATTAATCTTTAGTTGCTGAAGGTTTGTATAAACAATCGAACCCTACGTTAATCAGATATAATGTAGGTGCTAGTCGATAAAGAAATTCATGGCTGAGTATATAATTCGAAGACAGTTAACCTCTTATTTTCAGTGCGATGCTGAGCTGTATTCAATTCCATACAAATACTTCTGTGTCAATTCCTATCCTAACCTCCACCACCGCCACCGCCACACTATAATATTCAGTCAGTGTCTCTATAAAGTATTACAAGGAGCATATAGTAGGTCAGGGAGATAGGAGCGGATGATCAACTTACACCACCGCCGCCGCCGCCACCACCACCACCACAACCACCTCCGCCTCCGCCTCCGCATGCTGGGCCCGACGCCGAGCCACACTATGAAATGTTAGTAAGCCATCGATGATCTCAACAAGAGGGAAGAAATTCTTACGCCTCCACCACAACCGCCTCCTCCACATCCGCCACAGGCACCAGCGGCTGAACCGCCGCAAGCACCTGACGCAGCCCCGCCACCGCATGTTCCGGCAGCGCACGCACCAACGACACCGGACCCGGCAACGGCTGTGCCGGGGTCACCGTAGTATACGGGGCAAAAGTAAGGCGGGTAGATCCAAGGTCCATACATCATGTATGGATAACCCCAATAGTAATAATAGTAGTCATTCTTCGGCGGAAGATCCCTTCCTTTCTTCTGCGCGCGTTTTTGCGCCTTTTTGTAGTTTTCATCAAGGCGGGCCGAGCGTGTAGCTTGAAGCCGCTCATAGATTGTGTCATGGTAAGAGATGGCGTTGACGATGCGGACCGCGTTGTGCGTTGACATGTGGGCGCTATTGTCGGGCGGACAGAGAGAGGCTTTTCCAGACTGATGAAAAGAATCCGAAACTAGAAGCTGATCAGTACCTAAGTTTCTTGACTCGGGGAGAGGGCCCGCACTCTTGTCATTTTTCGATATTCCAAGTGCCTTGCCAATAGAAGAGACGTGGCTAGCCCGGACGGCCTCGCAATACCAACATGTGCACTCTGAATAAACTTCGCCATAGAGTTCTTGATATGTCTTACTTGTCCATTCGAATGCATCGGAAAGTTTGTTTTCATCAATTTTGTCGTCGTGGTCGATGAATCTGTGAGTTTTCTGGAGCATGGTATTGAAGTAACCGGCGGAACTAAGTTGATGTGTATGCCAAGCCAAGTCGACATCAAGAGTCGGCACAGCAATGCGCTTTGGATTTATGGCCATAATATGAACGAAACGTGAATACTTTTGGACGAGTCGCTTCATGGTATCTCTAGCAGCGGGACTGTGTAGCCAGTCAATCTGGGAATGAGTTAGTTCTACGTCCACATACAAAAGGCCATTTCCGAAAAACTCAATCGCACCTTGTACATCTTCTCAGTGAATAAGCCTTGCCTCAGAACTGCCCCACTGAGTTCCAAAGCGAACGGTGTGAAGTTCCCCCAGTATCGTGACATCATCTTCCTGGTGAACATCCTGGCGTCTTTACCGAGTCGATATTGTTTAACTGCATCCCTGCCAGAGACGTTTTCAATACTCTTCACGGTGCTGCTGCTTGCAAGAGCCTTTTCGATGAGGCGGCGGACGGTGTTAATCGATGCTGGCGGACCCTGACTAGGAGAAACTAATTCCAGTACAGAGCTTCTGAGGTGCCTTTTGATAAGGCGGTTAGGAAAGGTGCGCGGAAATTTGTCTTTGAGGTATGATGGGACCTCTTTTGGTAGCCCCGTGTTTTCCAGAATTGTACCTGGCATAGGTCGGTTATGGGCCAGAAGACCTTTAACATCTTCAACGAACTTTGCTAATTCAAGAAACTCTCTCGTCAAGGTTGTGCCGCAATTGAAACAGGCATGAGTAAAATTGCCATCACCATAACCTTCACCGAGGAGGCCGCGGTCTTCTTGGCCCTTGTGGTGTTCGGGCATTCCGCATGTCGTCCAGGGGATATTATTCTTCCCTTGACAGGCTGGACATACGAGTAATTTCGAATGAGAATCGTCGCAATTGTCCCATTTCCTGTGTGTAAGACTTTCCCAAGCGGCCATGCAACCTTCTGACGGGGCATAGTTGAAGCTTGAGTCGATGGCATCGTTGACGAATTTCCAAGGTAACCCAGAAAACCATAAGCCGCCATACCCATAGCGCATGCAGTCTTCCAAATATATCTGAGGGTTCAGCATATGGGCGTGCCATACCAACAGAACGTCGGTTCGGGAGTTAGCCAACAAGCTCCTAGACCGTCACAATAAGACACTTACCGAGTGGCGGCAACATCTGATCGGTCCATTTTAGAGGATTGGACTGGACAGGAAATGTTTGGTACTTTCTCGATCTCCTCTCCATGTCCTCCTCTGTCAGCCAGTTGGGCTGAAACGTCTTCCACCAAGTTTCGTATCGGTCTACGGCTCTCGCTACATATAGAGCCCATCGCTTCTCTCGCAACCTAGCCAGCTCCCTTGCGGTATCATCGTCGAGCTTTTGCCCCTTTTCGATATGCTGAGAATTGTCTTGCCTTTCCGGGAGAACCCTGGTATCATAGATTCCCCACAAACCGTCGGTATAGCCAACATCATCTTTAAGTGTCTGGAAGGCGAAGAGAAGCTTGAGGTGTGCCAGACATGTATCTGGAGTAACATCTCCAACGGAGATAGGTAGCTGGAGCGAAGAGAAGGCAGCACTCAGGTCTTCTACTGCAGACGGGCCACCAGCATCGACAGTGGTATATTGCGGTGGTGCACTATTGGACCCCGGCTGTTGGCTCGAAGATGCCACCTCACCGTTGGCCGCCTTACTACTCCCGTTGGTAACGGCCATGGTGAGTGGGAGTGATAGTTTGGGGGTTTTCTCAGACGAAAACCGAGTGGTTAACTATGTAGGTTAGGTATATGGCCTGAGTTAGTTGCGTATCTACATAGATTGAGACCCTAGAAAGGGGGTATATATGTAACCTAGAGAGAGAAAGAGGAGGAATAATTGTAGAAGTGGGATGAAGATAGTGGTAATTATATGATTTATCAGACTCAATATAGACTCTTTTTTGGAAGGGGATGTGGCAAACTGGAAGAAGGCTGTGCTGTCTTTGAAGATGAGGAAGACGAAGAAGAAGATGAGGAAAATGAAGCCTGGAAGAATAACAGATGGGTAGTGACATGGCACTTGGTGTATCTAAGGGTGGCTAGGTATTATGACAGGTAATAAGTACCTAGGCTTAGTAGATCGATAGGTACCTGGACTTACAAGGTTGTGATCCTTCGATGTTCATCTCTAGACAGGGGGGTTGCATGGTCCATACATGTACGACGTTGAAGGTACAGTATTATGTAGTAGGTGGTATGTACTACTATACTAACCTAACCTAGTCCCCGGCTGGTGGGTTTATCTGAAGATGACCAGATTACATCTTACTGGTCTGGTTAGATTACCCTAGGTAGTTTTGTACGCCCACACATGGGAGAGCTACATAAATAAGGGAGTACTTGGGGTACTTACCCTAGGTAGGTTATCTTTCTCGTAATACCATGCTATGCTGGAGGCGATTCCTTCCGTTTCAACCGTAATAAGTTTCTTCGCCCACTCTGGTTCTTTATTCCACCTGCATGACTGGGGCGCCTGGGGATATACCTTCCGGGCTTCCTACACCCCCAAGTCAACCTGTGAGATTTGAATACGTCATGGCTTTAGCTTAGGTTAGTCGATTTTGGGCTGTGCATGCTGTATGATGTGGACTTATAGCTCACAGTCTATGACCCATGGGGCACTTCCAAAAGCCTTCTCGTCGCTTTCCGAATTTAGCCTCTTCCCATCTACTGTACCCCATCATCATCCTTTCAGTGGACCTTTCTATCCCTAGATGCGATAGACACGGACCGCGGGATGGCATCAATTACCGGCCTCAAATTGCCCAATTAAGTGAATCTTTAACTCTCCACTAACCTGCACTACAGTGGTTACCCCTGTTACAGCATATAATTCGGGCAAGCCTAATGTATGCTGTATCGTTGTTATATGCTGTATCTGGTGTCTCACGTGATGGG